>JAFBJT010111580.1:78474-91030 GCA_016785325.1 Chascanopsetta lugubris
GAATATCACCTCTAATAATTGATTACTGTATTCCAAGAAAGATATTGGCAAAAGAATCCATTTCGGCACTTATTTTGAAAGCGGAAGTGAGATATGTGTTCGTTGACGTCAATTTGCCAGAGCACACGTCATTTTAACGTGCGGCTCACTTGACAGCAATGGGCCATACGGGGGCAAATATACACCACAACATGCATGTTAGGGGCGCATTAAAGCCCCCGTCCATAACATAGGCCACAATGTTGCCCCACTCTGTTTTTACAGTATCCCAGATGGATAAACTTAGCACCTTTTTGGAGTTTTCAAAATAACCTGGGTCTGCCATAGGTTCGCCTACATGCCTTGACGGGAGGTTGTTCAGCTGCAACATGTAACTTCACCAGTAGATGTCACTGTCCCCCCCTTAAGCTTCAAACACCATTAGCCCATGTTCCCTGTAATTGTAATTGTATTTATGCTCCACAGGTTTCACACGTATGATGAAACTATCATACCGAATTTCTTAAAGTCCTATTATAGTGTGATCCAATAGTGTGATGATTTAACACGGAATATCTCTTTTCAAACAACTACCTAGTCATTGTATTGAATTATGATTTTATTTTTATCTCACTTGTCAGTCACTCTACAAATCATTGTAACCAATTCTGTGAATATTGGCGCCTCGTCTCTTGAAGACTGACTGGAATGTGACCATGAGCTGTAGAATGTCTCTCTGATTGTCAGGTCAAAGTTCATATTTGTCAGAATTTGCCCTTAGTGAGGAAACATTGTAGTATTGCTGTTCACTGGTTCCTTTGGCTCATGTCTTCATTAGTCTTCATAACAGGGTGGACCACGTCTCAGCTCTTCTCCCGGAAATATCGAATTTTGCCATAAGATGTCAAAATGGACGGTGCATGACATAGATGTGTGGTTTACGCTGCAGTGCAGTTTGAATGGACTTGTGGTTGGTTGGGCGCCGATAGAGGAAGGGCACAGGAAAGGGGAAGAAGACAGAGATAACACTCAACTGTGAAACACACATACACACATACATGAAAAGTGTCTTTCTCATACACGGTTGACAATGACGTGACTTCAAACTATAAGAAGCAAGAGTTGTTCTGTTCAGCACATTTTCTGACATGCTTTCTGCAAGTCATTTTTCCTTGTTTTAGTTTTGCCTCTTTGGGAAACAAGATTCCTGCTTGATGTGTGTGACATGTATCTTCTTTTCAACATTACCAAGGTTCTGCCCTGTGTTTGTGTGGCAGGATTTCATGATGCAGCAGACTATGCTGCGGGTCAAAGATCCAAAGAAGTCCCTGGAGTTTTACACCAAAATTCTTGGCATGACGTGAGTATTAGTTTGAATGCCACTTCACATATGTTCAACCGTTATTGCAAGGGATACGATTTGATGGAGTCCATTTTTCACAGTTGACCCGAGTCTGTGGGCTTTCGAGACGACGACTTTCTCATAAGCTGGCCTAACGTGAGGTTTCCTCTCCGCCATGTCAATTCTTGCAGGCTGCTGCAAAAGTTTGACTTCCCCCCCATGCGCTTCTCCCTCTTCTTCTTGGGCTACGAGGAGAAGAAAGATATTCCCACAGACCTGAAGGAGCGGACGGCTTGGACCTTTTCCAGAAGAGCCACCATCGAACTGACACAGTGAGGGATACGAAATCATCAAAACAACACACTTTCAGTTGTTTGCCATGTTTAGATATATCTGTGTATTCCACCCCAGCGCGCCTGCACAAATCAAAAGATATTTAGAAATCAGCGTTTTTCCCCCCCCGAGATGTCAGATTGTGTAATTACTGATCCACCTCTTCATCTCCTCTCTCTCCTCTTCCATGGCTGCTCCTCTCCATCAGTAACTGGGGCTCTGAGTCTGAAGAGAGTCAGTCCTATCACAATGGAAACTCTGATCCTCGTGGCTTCGGTAAGATTGTTTTTCCTCCCGTTCAGTTCGACACTCGGACACAGACAAGTGGGAGAGGGGTGGATGTGGGTAAAGAGTGGTTCATCGACTCGCAGGAAATTGCTCGTTTGATCCGTGTCTCGCACATTCTGCGTTAAGGCGGGGCGCTATGATGATGATGCGTATTGTGTCGTGTCTCGATGGTGTTCCAAATATATGGCAGTGCTTCAGCTTTGACGATTCACGCTTTCACAATATGCAGGCTGAGCACTGACAACAGAGACGGGGCAGGTTTTTAAATAAGCGCTGTGCTCATTCAGTCCCGGCCAGGCGAGCGTACAGGTTCCCCTTTGCTCTGCCGGCACGCATTTTGCATAAATGACCTTCATTCTATATACTGAAAACATTCGATGGGAAAAGCTGAGAGTTACTGACACAATCAACGTTTCTAACACACATGATTGTATATTCACCATCAGTAGGGCAATAACTCTTTGCCTGATCCTGGCACAGTAGCATACACGCAACTACCTTGATTCAAGTAAGTTACACTCTAGGTTTAATTGTGATATATTGTACATTTCATTGTCATGGAATTGCACCGTGTCACTTGTAATCGTGAGTGACATAGATTGTATGTGTATCTCAGTATAGTTATTTTGGATGCGTACTCTCACCACCAGTTCTTCTTTTTTCATTCTGAAGATAAAGGTTTGCAGAAGTGTATATGTCTCCGTTCATTGTGTAAACAGCGGACATGTGGACGCACTGTGCAGAGTCTCAGTCTTCTTGACATTTGACAGGACACATTGGAATCGCAGTTCCTGACGTGGCTGCGGCCTGTAAGTTGTTTGAAGAGCATGAAGTCCCATTTGTGAAGAAGCCAGACGATGGTAAGTTATGATACGTGTGTGGACTCGAGGCTTCGTGGAGAAATCCTGTCGCCACTTGTCAACGTTTGTGATGCTTGTGAACTTCATTAGAATTGACTCCGACTTTTCTTTCCGTTCCTCAGGTAAAATGAAAGGCTTGGCCTTCATTCAAGACCCTGACGGCTACTGGATCGAGATCTTGAGTCCCAATAACATGGTGTCCATTACCTCATAAAAACACTGATGATCCACTCCTTGCTGCAGCGTTTACTGCTCAGACCCGTGGGAGCGGAACACTGGGGCTTGGTGATGAATTTAGCAACCTGCACCGCTGAGCTGAGGGAAACCGAAGCAGGACCAGCTGCACACAGATCATCAGTGGGCCTTTGCGCGGGCTGGACTTACACTGCAAGTTGACAAACGACACAGATGAGTTATTTTCATGATCCGCCGGGCGTAAGCCGTCGAGTTGACCACCGTCTTTTTGTGTGTTTTCAAAAGAATTAAAAGGTTAACCTGTGCAATCCATGTGAAATGTTCAAATCAAACTCATTTCATTTAGACGCAGGCAATTCAACTAACTCTGTCGATCCAGACCGTCGCAATCCAGTCTCTCACAGTTCAGATTTACGGAAGCTGTTACTGTTACAAAGCAAACCTAAATAATTAGGCCACTCTGGCCGTATATACGATCAGGTTAGAGTCCCCCGTTACTCTGATTGTGTGTGGTTGGTGTTACGCCTCTTCTCCAGAAGGAGGCGGTGTAGGTCTAACAGCCCTGCTTTCCCAGTGGTCACCATAGAGGTCAGAAGAGGAACAGTATGATATAGAACATTCCATGTGTGACAGTGTAGTGTTGTACTCTGTCTGAAAGGTGTTGGTCTCTAGACAGCAGCTCGGTCTCTGTGGTGCAGGGTCTGTTGGCAGGTTGTGATCCCGCCATTCCTGCTCTAGTTGACTCAGGCCTGGGTCAGCGCCTCCCCTCTCGGAAGAGGAGAGAAGAGGATCATCTTGTCGTGAAGGTAAATATCCACTTTATTTCAAATTCATGCGAATGTCACTTAAAAATATGTCGCATTACGTGCCGGTATTTTGGGGCTTTATTTTATTTATTTTTTTAAATCAATGTTTCATCATTTACATCATAACTCATTCTACACATTTCTGTATTTTTCTACCCATACTATTTTGTAATAGAATCGAATAGAAGGACGTAGGGGACAGAGTAAGACAATTGCGGATCATAATGATACTTATAATAATAAAGATATTAGTAATGATAATAAATGTTTTCGGTGTATACGTAACCACTTGTACACAGACAAACAAACAGCATCCACATAAAGGTGTTTATGCACATATGCACCATTTTACATATACTTCTACACTATGATTTTACTAGGACTATCATAGGATTTAGTGACTCATAGTGGCACAAATGTGCATCACAGTTCATAACCTCTCATTCCACCCTTCACCCACACTGGACTTTTAAATGTGGCCTTGTAGTACATTTTCTGTTGTTCTGGTTCCAGACCTCAGAGTAACTTCATATACAGAGGCAAATAAAAGTGAACATTAAATTAGATGGCTCATCGGCTCGTTTTAAACAGAATCTCATTTTACTTTCAGAGCCATATTTCACAAACTGTGTCGCCGCCTTGTTTCGAAACGATTTCAGCCCAGACTATTTCCCTGCAGAGGAGTATTATGAAGTATGTTTCAGAGGATGGAGTTGGCTCACCCATTCATGCTGTCCTCATATTTTGCATCGTAGCCTATATGAGTCTTTTCTGTGGCCTGTTTTTGATCAGAACGATGACAAATGCTCTGTCTGTGCTTTCAACGCTCCCCACCAATTGATTCCATTTCCCCCGGCCAGCAATAGGCGCCAGTAAAATAACATTTGGTTGTATGAAACTGTGATTTGAGTTTTCTGAGGATGTGCAGCGATCAGTACGAACTCTTGCGTCTTACGTCTGTGCTGTGAGGCAGGGGATTGCATCGGACGTATCGGGGCTGACGGGAAACGGAACGTTTCCCCCAAAAAGTTGAATCCATCCATCAAACTGCCTCAAGTGCATAAACTGCGTAAAAGAGTGGAGTCACTTCAAGTTAAACAGTTGCTCCGTGCGCAGGCTGCACCCACGGGGAGACGGGGAAGTTGTATAACGCTGTACGTGTAGGCAAGAACGCCACAGCATAGACTTACGGATCACAGCTACCAGCAGTTTTGACACCATTCCATTTATCAACAGCAGATGGCGATACTGTGCGTGTCAGCATCCAAACAGACAAACAAGCGAGCTCATTTGTTTGTTTACTACAATCTAATAATCGTACTCGTATCGCAGCGTCAAGTTGTACAGCAAATACAGGCCTGGTTCGAACCGTGAATGGACAGGTCCACGTCAACACTTGGACTCTTTGACTGTGGATGAGTTTGACAAACGCCTAATCCAGGGCGTTTAGACATTCAATGCACCATGACCGTCACCAGGACTCCGTTCAAGACAGTTTCATTTTATTAGTGTGTATGAAGCGAATGATATGAGCTAGTGTGGGATGAGCGAAGTACAATCGAATGAGAAAGCAGATGAGAAAAACAACTCACAGTGAGCAAAGTAAACACTGGAGGAGAGAGCAGGTGACGGTGGAGGGAAGAAGGGCGCGGCCCGCTCCGGTGAAGTCTTCCCCCGTGGTTGTCGATCAGTGACCTTGACCCGCTCTGACCCACTGGCTGCTTTCCAGTCAGTCAGTCAGAGCGGGTCTTCCGTCGGATTTTCCTCTTTTTGCCCTGCGCAGTCACAAGAGACGGTGATGGCGCCGCATCCTTCGACATGCCGACGTGAACGTGTGCGGGTGGTGCACTTACGTAGTTGTCGCCGCACGACCAGTCAGGGTGCTGCGTGATGTGATTCATCTTCTGCGTCTCCGCCTCGTGGTAGTATTTGTCCTGCTGCTCCTTTGTCAGCGACCTCCACTGCGGACGCACAAAGCGAGCGCAGATATGATCCGCCTGTTACTACGAGTGCGGCAGCGTGGTGCACGACATTATGAGAGCAGGTGGTTTCCTCATGCTGGCCACCGCTCCAGCTCCTGTTTTCACTCTCCCCCTCGAAACGCTCTATGGAGCTCCTGCCCCCCCCCCCCCTCACTGAAAAATATGACCAGACTGCTCTGATTAGCCATCTGGTCAGTTGCTCCCAGCTGATAAGAACTGGATCCAGGAAGTGAGCCCAGCTTTTATGCCAAGAGGACAATTGTGGCCAAATGGTGGTACTGCAAGTTCTGTGTGGATTGCTCACTATTCATTCACCATATGATAAGTTACATGCTCCATGTTAGAATTTAAGTTGCAGGAATCAAATTATATATATATATATATATTTGTTTTGGGTTTTTTTCTGATATGGCTGCCGCAGTATGTGTGTAAACCATTACTGGTCCATCCTAATTTATTCTTTGAAAATGAATATTTCTGGTGAAACAGGTTTACCTGTGTTTTTCACATTGTTGATGTTGCCATGGAAACAGGTTGAAAAAAAGAGAACACGACACAGTACTGTTTACACACTGTAAACTCTCCGGTGAACACGTCAGCCTTACTCTCTTCCCGATGACAGTGTTCACAGTGCCACAGTTGGCGGTTCGCAGCTCCTTCACGACGAGCGGCCACTGTTCACTCCTGAAGATAATGAAAGCGTTGGGTGGCTTCTTGATGTAGGGCTGACCTCCGTCATGCTCACGTTTCCTCCGTCTGCGGGGAAAAAGGATGGAATCATCAATCGCCTCTCCCTCGCTGCACTGCGAAGTCACCGAGAAGCAAAAGTCACCGTGGCACACCGAGAGTAGTTGTGAATATCTGCCTGTTGAGTGGGCTTACTCTGATCTGCGGCCTTTTCTGGACGGAGCCGCGGGGGGCGCTGCGCCGGTCGGGAGGCTGTACACCACCTGTCCGTTCCTGGGCGGAAACACAAGGATTGATCGGAACCAGTGTCTCACCGTCCTGTCGCCGTCAAACCTGCGTGTGATATACGTACACAAACCCGATGGGGATGAGTTTGTCCAGGAGGTGGGTGACGCTGGTGGTGGGGATGTAGAGGGGCAGACATGATGTTTGAGCCGGAGCTGCATCCCCACAAACACCCGTCACGTCCCAAGGGCCGGAGCCGCTGGAGGACGGCACGGGGGGGAGAGACGGAGCGTGGCACGGATCATCGGGGGGAACTTCCGGCTCTTTGGGCGGAGTCAGAGGTTTGAACAGGCGCGCTAACGTCTCCTCCGTCGCCGGCAGGGCCGCCTCCGGCTGTTTGGGCGGAGTCAGAGGTTCGAACAGGCGCGCTAACGTCTCCTCCGTCGCCGGCAGGGCCGCCTCCGGCTGTTTGGGCGGAGTCAGAGGTTCGAACAGGTCCGCTAACGTCTCCTCCGTCGCCGGCACGGCCGCCTCCGGCTGTTTGGGCGGAGTCAGAGGTTGGAACAGGTCCGCTAACGGCTCCTCCGTGGCCGCCGCCGGCCCTTTAGGTGGAGTGGCTCGCTCGAAAACGTCTGAAAACAAATCCTCAATCACCGGCTGGTCCTTGTCCAGCTCCTTGGGTGACGGGGGGAGGATGTTGGAGGATCCAAACGCCTCCTCCACCCAGTCCACAGCCGTGTCCATCACCTCCTTCCACTCCCTCTCGTCCAGAAAGCCCAGCAAGTCTGACACTTTGTCCATCTTGTCTGAAGTCTGTTATTTGGTAGTGATGGCGATCAGAGTCTGCTCTTCTCCTCTTTCATGACTCACACTGACCCGACATTTCAAAATGGACGTTTCCCCGACAGATTCGTTGAAATAAGTTTTTTTTTTTTTGGCGCACACGAGCAGCCTGTCAAATTAAATGAGGGACTCTGAGGGGACAAGTCTAAAGTAATGAGAGGTTTTCAGAGGAGATTCTGTCAGAAGTCGAGGTGAAGCAATGACAAGCAGATGAAGGGAGTGTGAGTGTGTGTATGTGTGTGTGTGTGTATGTGTGTGAGTGTGTGTGTGTGTGGTCCTTCATCTGTGTATCAGATGTGCTTGTGACTCTGGCGTGTGCCTCTATCTGCTTTGTGTTGCTTCACTTGAGTAACGTTTTGGGAGAAACTGTCTGACAGAGGTTTCAGGTCCTTTGATGTAAGAGGAAATAAGAGGAAATGCCTTTGATTAAATCCCAGTGAGGGACAAAAAAGGGAACCTCGTGGATTTGCACTGCAGCAGCAAGTGATCCGTCCATCACTGGTCCATCCTAATTTATTCTTTGAAAATGAATATTTCCGGTGAAATAGGTTTACCTGTGGTTCTCACATTGTTGACGTTGCCATGGAAACGGGTTGAAAAAAAGAGGACACGACACAGTACTGTTTACACACTGTATCAACGGTTGGTGAAAATGTACAGATTGAAACTCATTTCTACCATTTCTACAACTACTAGGACTATGATGATGATAATAATGAAAATAATATTCATAATAATAACAATAACAAAATAACACTTATTATCATTTTTATCTCTAATATTTGATAATACATACATTATTATACAATAATGTATTAAATTGTATATATTATATTGTATTGTATTACCCACAACACAGGCAGCTGATGAATTGTGACCGACCATGAACATACATCTGTATTGTGATGTGAGCAGAGCGTTGAAGGTTTGTGTAAACTAACATCTGCTCCACGACTGATTATATATATATATATATATTATACTGATAATCCACCGTCAACCAGTAACACGGCAACAATGTGTCTGTTTTGCCTGCAGTGATTGGAATGTTCTTTTTGTTGAAGTGATTTGACCGTCCACCTGTTCCGTTTGTTTGAGCTCAGAGTAAGAGCTCACACCGAGTCGAGGGCGGGAGAGACACAACAGATGTTGTGTAACAGTTCTATTCATCGTACGCTTTCTGCAAATACTTGAAGCATATGTGCAGATTGACATTCGGAGGCACCGTAACAGCCGGAGGGCCCGGTGCAGGACGTCCTGTCTTGCATGCACCGCCCCTTGTTTGTCATTCGTTTTGTCCGTGTGTTGTGCTGAGTCAGTGCAGAGACAGATGTTTCCCCTCCCCTCGTCATCATCACGCTGGGAAAGTGGTCCTGCTGCAGAGGTGCAACAGCTCAGCACGCCACACCATGGCAGGCTGTGGTTAATCCGGGCCATAACCTGCCCCCCCCCCCCCCCCCCCCCCCGGGGGGCCCCAAACACAGTGTCATGCCGACTCACCATTTTTGCCAAGGAAGAAGAAACCAGACCAGTGACCCACATTTCAGAGGATTTTCACTTTTTGACGACAGTTTTTATTTTTTATTTTTTATTTTTTTTATTTTTTTTATTTTTTTACAACACTCTGACTAAAGCAGGTGCACAACATGTCTGTGTGATGATTAGATGAAGTGAGTCCCCTCAACCATTGACATCTTATCCCCCCCCCCCCCCCCCCCCCCCCCCCCCCCCCCCCACCGGGGGATGAGGAGATAAGATGAGCCTCATCAAGAGCCCATGTATAGTGTTTGATGCGGGAAGTGGAACATCCGTCTGCCGCAGACGTGACCTTATTGGTGGAAAACCCGGCTAATACCTGAGTGACCTGGGGTTTTCATAATAGGAAGGTGTCAAATCAGCGTTCACGTGGAGGACGTCTGACTGGACCCCGCATGTTTTCATCATGAGTTTCATGATGGGAACTCAACAGCTGAGTGACCGTGCTGGTACCTGAGCTGCTGCTTCTTCAAAGTTCCATCTGTGACTCACTCTCATGATTACAGGTTCAGTTTTCATCCATTTTGGTCGCATCTTATCTTTGGGTCAGAGTCGCAAAACAATTCCAGACTGACATTTTTACGAATACATTACTCACCTCATTCTGTGACTTTCTTTTGACATGAAACGAGCCCTTTAATGTATATTTGCACCAGGAGTGGGTCCTCTCTGTGGGGCCCGCCATGTTTTTACAGTAGCCTAGAGTGGATGTACTGAACATCTTTTGAGTTTTAATAACAACTGAAGTCTGCCATAGGTTCTCCTATCCTCCATATCCGTCGTTCTCAGCAGGTTGTTCATAAAGGGGCCGTAGCGAACGGCTCGAGTGACAGCTCATCTCATACACATGATTTTATCAAGTCAGATTGAACACAACAGATGGTGGCAAGGACAGCAAAGACTACTCGTAACCAAGGTTACCGCCTCAACCCGATGAGTCTGCCTGTTGTTTTGAGGTCAACCTGCGGGGAAACTGTATTCTGAAATTGTATTTTGCTGAGTCGGGAAATCTATTTTGACCTTTCATTCAAATGACTCCATTGAAGGGACTGAAAGTAACATTATGAGTCATTTTCTTTTTCAACAAAGTTAGTGGGGATTTAGTTTGAGGGGTGAAACTTTGGTTGAATTGCATATAAAAAACAGCATTGTTACATAAGCATGTGCAAATCCTCCTCCCGCCTGGCATTATCGTTTCTGTCTTTCTTCCGTGACGCAGAGCTTTTTCTCTTCCACCGCCCGGCATGCATCTATCTTTAGAGCCTTCTTAGGAAATGCACACGAGTGGTCTTTTGTTATTTGCTATAAAGAACTCATTCACAGCTGTGGAGGAGTAAAAAGGTTTGCAGAATGTGTGTACTATCCAGAAAACCCTGCGGGAAGTTGACTTTGAACTGAATGTCAAGCAGATGTCATGAGAATTGAGGCATCATCCATGTTTCCTGTACAAGCAGTTTATTCTCTCAACCAATCAAATAATATGACGCCCCCCCAAATAAATAAATACATGAATCAATGAATAAATAATCTAGTGGTGAATGTGCATGTCACAACTGTAAACGCCCCGCCCTCTAAATCCAAAGGTGATTACGTCTAAATCCTGCAAACTGGACCTTTAAACTCATACAATACACTATTATACAAACGTGTACACTTTTTAAAAAATAAATTAAAATCTGAATAAAGAATATAAATTATATTCACATGCATTATAGCTCACAAACTTTGCGTTTGCAAATGAGCCTCTACTATTCTCATAAATAAAAATATAAACATAGAACACATACTGTATTAAAACTATCAACTGCATGGTGCCACTTTAAATAGACTGTGATTACAATGTTAACATGCATATTTAATTCTCTCATGCGTCACACATATGGGTGTGAAGGTGTATGAAGCAGGAGCACCAGACCAGCAGGGGGCATCACACGCTACAAATAGCATGTTGGCTTAATTATACATACACACACACGCACACACGTGCCAACAAACACCAGCTATATTACAGTGTATGCACAAGAGGAGATACCCTGGAGAAAACACTCAGGGCAGAGTTGCCTCCCTCGTGCTCGTGCCCGGGGGAGCGCACGATCGTGGCCGCGCTCGCGGAGCCGCGGTGACGCGCACGGTCAAACTTCCCCCGGCGCGCGGTGAAGTGAGAGGGAGTGAAGACAGGAGAGTGGTCGGACCACACAGACAGAGACGGACAGGGACAGTGATGATGAAGATGAAGATGATGATGATGATGATGATGACGAGGACAATGGGACCTGTCCAGAGAGGATTCTGTTGGATCTAGAAAACGCCATCACGTGCACGTGTAAGTCTATTTTCTCGTGTGTCCATTTACTTACTTGTCTATATCTTTACTTTTGAACTGTTTATTTTATTTTTTTTTTACTGTTGTGTGTTTAGTCAGTGAACTACGTGAAGTCTGGAGTCTGAAACGTACAGTTGTGTAGTATGTGGTATATCATAGTGTCTATAGTCTCATGTTTTACAGTTGATACTCTCTGTGCATGGATTTCAATAGATGTGTGTGTGTGTGTGTGTGTGTGTGTGTGTGTGTGTATGTGCGTGTGTGTGTGTGTGTGTGTGGCTGTGTATGTGCGTGTATGTGTGAGCGTGTGTCTGTGTGCGTGTTTAGTGTAGTTGGGTTGGTCAAAGTCACACTGTAGAGATGTAGAGATAATATGCAGTCAAATCTTCTGGTATGTGCGCGTGTGCGTGCGTGTGTCTGTGTGTGTGCGTGTATCTGTGTCTGTGCGTGTTTTGTTTTTTTTAAGTGTTCTTTAAAGGTGCAGTGTGTAAGATTTTGTCACTTTTAAAAATATAACAAAACATTTACATTCTGACATTTTCATGAATTCATACTCACCTGGATGTATTCTTTTTTCCCCGTTACCCTTAAACGAGCCCATTAATGTATATTTACATGAGGAGCGGGTCCTCTCTATGGGGGCCACCATGTTTTTACAGTAGCCCAGAGTGGACATACTAAACATCTTTTGAGTTTGAACGACAGCTGAAGTCTACCTTCGGTTCTCCTGCCTGCTCCGAAGGGTGAGGTGATGGATACAACATGTGACCTCACAAATCCATGTCAACAAATCTTACGTGCTGCACCTTTACAAATCAAGTTTATATTTCAAAACGTCAGACTGAAGCTTTCCAACTGAATATGTTGATAGCATTGGTTTTAACGTCAGATCAGAGGATGCTGTCATTAAGGTTAAATTCAGTTTTCACACACACACACTCTCACACACACACACTCTCACACACACACATTCTCACACTCACACACACACATACACACACACACACACATTCTCACACACACACTCACTCACACACACACAGGTCAAACTGAGGGAGAGGACAGAGGTACAGAGAGGCAGAAAGACAGAGCGAGAATTGAGAGTGAAAAATGGAGACAGAGGTGGGGGGGGGGGGGTGTGGGAGAAAGAGGGGACA
>JAFBJT010111581.1:0-17679 GCA_016785325.1 Chascanopsetta lugubris
TCTCTCTCTCTCTCTCTCTCTCTCTCTCTCTCACACACACACACACACAATACTCACAGTGGAACAGATTGCAGGTTTGTTTGGCACGAGCGCTTCAAAAACATGTCTGATGCTCCCTTTATCTACCATTCTCACATAATTTCATGATTTCCACTGCGCCTACAGAGGAGTGGGGGGGGATTCATGCTTATCTCCGGACCAAGCACGTGTAATAGTCTTAGAGTAAAAGTTTAAGCTCGACCCGACCACACACACAAACACAAAACTTTCACAAAACACCAGACTTTAACTCATCTCCTGTCCTGTGATTATTTCCAGCAGCTTAGAGGTAAAAAAAAAAAAAAAAAATTAAATAAAAGCTGTGGTATCTCAAAGGGAAGCGGAAATAAGGGGAAGGTGAGGCAGAGTAAAGCTTAAATTGAGGCCATTATTGAGGGCAGTGAGGGAACAGTGCGGCTCAGGCAGGAATAGTTTTAGTTAGGCCAGATGAACGCTGATGGCGGCGCCTGTAAATCTCCTCAATGATCTCAAGCCACAGAAGCATCACATCCACAGCCTCACCTGCCATTTAAAGAAGGGATTGGTGCTATATTTGATCACTGAAGTGCAGTGATTTCATGTTGTCATTTCCCCGTTTTCTGATTCTAGCGAAGGGGGCGTGACAGACCTCAGGACAAATGGCTGGATGTAGAAACACTTGTGGTGGTGAAGTTTGTCAGAATTCTGTGGACCACTCGGGCTGCAATTTTCACTCTCGTCCAAGAGGCCTCATTGGCTCTGACTTACTGGGGGGCACAGGCGTACATGTATAACACATGGGGGGGGGGTGTCTATATGTGCAGTCGTTATGTAGAAAAAAAAACAACACAGTCATTATCCAAAGTGGTCGGCCCCCCGCTCACGCTGGAGACAAGCCACCGCGGCAGCTGTCGAAGCACAAGTGCTACTAACGAGAGCTAGCGATTCAAAGATAGCGCTGCTATTTGGGATCAGAGGCCTGATCGTAGGTCCCCTGGCACTGGCCACTTTATTAGGTACGCCTTGTTAGGGGGCGACCGATCCTGCCTGAACAGCATTTAAATGAGTGGTTCTAAACGGCACCCCGCATCACCCCTTAAAGGCGCAGTGTGAAAGATTTCGGTCCATTTTTGTCACTTTTATATCTATAGAAATAGATTTACAAAACAGTTCTACATAGACATGTTTATACGCCCTAATATATGACTTACTTTTTACATAACCCTCAAATTAGTCGTTTAATGTGTATTTACACCAGGGGCAGGTTCACCCTATGGGGGCCGCCAGGTTTTTAGGTGACGTACTAAACATCTTTTGAGTTTCAATGACAACTCAGGGCTGACGTAGGTTCTCCTGCACGCTGGAATAGGAAGGGTGAGGCGATGGATACAATACGCAACTTCACCAGTGGAAGTTACTGAATCTTACACACTGCATCTTGAATGACATACCCAAGTCAAGGTACATTCTCAACTTAAAGATGGTGCAGTTTGAGTATCACAGTATAAATAAATAACATTTAATTACTATTAATAAATAACAGGTTGAATGATTACACTCAATTAGCTGCATTTTAATGTCGTCGGTGTTCAACATCGTTAATTAGCATAATGAAAACTAGCTTTGCTGCTTTGTGACATCATCACCACCTATTGTTCAAGAGAATAGACGGCACTCAGATGCATTAAAAAAATCAACTTCAAAATAAAAGCGCAGGGTTATTTCAAATCACCGTCAAAGGCCCGCAACCTACTCAAACCCTCTGACTTGCGACCCACCATTTGAGAAGCACTGATTTAATTGACAGTAAAGGTGACAGACGCATGATTCCAGTGTTCTAAATGTGATTGTTCAATCATTTAACGTAATGGCTTGTTCTCTCACTGACCTTAAAAAGTGATTTGAATGCTGCGGAAAAATAAACTCTGACATATTACATTGAGATGGATATTCTCTGTGACAGCGGAGGCAGCTGCAGCCGTCTACGAACCTCTTGCTTTGTCAACATCAGCCTCATCATCAGCTGGCAATTAGTCCTTGCGTCATGCAACAGCGCCGGTGTTTGTGTCGACGGATTACAGAAGTGCGGGGCTGCGGTGCGTGCAGGTGTTTTCCCCTCCGCACCGAGTCCCTGCCTCAGAGATGCAATTAATTCTGTGACACTTTCACTCTACACTTTGTTGCCTGGGTAATGCCTTCTCGAAACGATGCTAATCGTATGGACTCTCAGACACAGCGGCTGCTCCCCCCCCCCGCCCCCCTCGTGCTAAGCAGGACATAAAAAAGGGCAGAGGAACAGGAGACGGCGTTCCGCCTCTTAAATTAGGCCAGAAACGCCGGCTCTCGGAGCTTAGCTGGATTTCAAAGAACTTGGGCGCAGTTTCGCCCGCGCTGTAGATGCTATTATACTCGCTGCAATAATTCAGACGGAAATTGCCAGGGTGGGGAAAGCGTTCGGTCATGTCGAGGTTAAACAGAGGGAAAATGGGCATTCAGTCAGCAACTGCTATTCCCTCTTGTAAAGGAGATGCAGCCCTGTGTTGCTGCATTGTTCAAATGTGCTGACTGTCACTCCGGGTTGATATTTCCCATTTGTTTGACGAGCGGAGCACCTTGTTGCGGGCATTGTCTGGTGATTACCTCGCCGCCATGCGATAAGATCCCAAGGCAGATAATATGAGGAACGGCGCATGGTTAAACCATTATTCTGGCATTGGCCAAATAATACATTTCTATTCGATTTAAATCTGTCACTTCCAATTATGTATGAGCTTCCGGGACATAATTGAACCGTGAAGATGCCCTGCGTTGGGAGTTCTGAATTCATGGACACGGACCACGGCCCCTGCTCCTCCGTTTCGTCAACCCTGTATCGCTCCTCATCACACACTCAAGGTGCAAGTGTGTACGCTTCGGTGACATCTACTGCTGAAGCTGGATATTGTGACCATCGCCCTTCTCTTAGGCGTGCGGGAAAACCATGTGGCAGCCGTGGGTTGTCAGTGAAGCTCAAAAGATGCTTTGTATGTCCATTCTGGGCTTTTGTAAAAAACATGGCTGCCCCCATAGGACGGGGACCCCCTCCTGATGTAAATATATATATAGATTAAAGGTGCAGTGTGTAAGATTTGGTGACATCTCGAGGTGAGGCTGCATGTTGTATCCATCACCTCACCCTCAACCTCCTGAGCACGCAGGAGTTTAGTACGTCCACTTTTACGACTGTAAAAACATGGTGCCCTCCATAGAGAGGACCCGCTCCTCATACATACGTTCATGGGCTCGTTTGAGGGTCATTTGTTTCGGGCCATTGACGAACCATTGACATGATCATAAAATGTCAGTACGTAATGTAAAGTGACAGAAATGACCAAAATCTTGTACACACTGCACCTTTAATACACATTAGCCCTCGTCACATAGCTCAGAGAGAGAGAGAGAGAGAGAGAGAGAGAGAGAGAGCGAGCATGTGTATGTGTGTGACTGAGTCACAGTGCTGTTTGTTGTAGTGTTTCAGGACCGGAGCCCCGGCTCATGTTTGGTGAGCTCACTCTCATTATATCAGACCCTGGGGAGAGGAGGGACCCCTCACTCCATACTATCAAAGCCACGGCGCTGCTGCCTTAGAGGACATGCTTCAGCATGAACAGACACTCTCCGTGCGGCACAGAGTAGAAAAAGTAGCGTGCACGGCCCCCCCTATCGCCTCGCTCAGTGGGGAGCTGCCAACATTCAAGGTTTTGATCAAGCCTCGCCGTATTGGCTGTGGGTGACAGATATACGAGGCTATAGTTGTGGGGAATAAATAGCTCGATTTGCATAATGCATCACCAACAAATTCAGTTTTCGCAGTGTGTGTGTGTGTGTGTGTGCGCGCGTGTGTGTGTAAGAACTGCTTTTTGCCGGCACGCAGCGCCATTCGCGTATCGTCTGCGATCGTATTTCATAGGGACAAATCACGCAATTACGTAAACAGCGTGTTTACCTCTGCGACACTGGAAGATAATATCATTTACTGTTAATATGTCCGTTATTTTTCAGCCGCCCATTGTCCAGCGGACGCGCTTCTTCCGCTCTGTCAGCCATCGTAACTCACCTGCCACTCGGGGCGCTTACCTCCAGAAATCCCAGCCGTATTGATCCGCCCGGAGCCGAGCTACATCGCCGTAAACAGGCTAATCTGACATAAGAGCCGGCCCCTCCATGCCCCAGCCTGTTGAAAGCATTGAGCTCTGCCTGGTATAGCAATGAATAAATAAATAAATAAATAGATAAATAAGACGCACAATCCCGGGCTCAATCTCAAGCGCTGGATCTTCAGCTACATATGACCGGGAGGCGGCGGCGGCGGCGGCGGCTTTGAGACGGGAGATTATTTTTGGAATGATGTCCCTTTACATTCCGCAGGTTTAGAGATGGCAGTGACCGAGGAGGAGGGTGTAATCAGTCCAACTCACGTCTTCCCTCCGCCTCCACCTCCACCCTCATCTGAACTCTAACCCTTTTGCTATTCTCAGATGTGATTAATCACCACTCTGGCCGTCCACTAATCATCTATGTCGTAATGATCATGAATACCGCTCGGGCCAGACACATCACTTACCTCTGCTCCCTCTCTCTAACCCAGACCTGGGCACCGTTGTTCAGTCCAGTATGAGCTGCACTGTTTTATACGTGAAGCTAGACAGAAAAACAGCCAAAATATGCTTTTATTTTGAAATTGCTCGGTTTCCTGTGTGTGTGATTCTGTCCTGCTTGATGTTTACATGTGAGAATGGAGCTCAATCAAGCCCAGCTACGTCCAGTAACCTCCATTCACAGCGCCTCCCCCTCGCTTTCTTAGCCTTCAAAATAAAAGTCCCACTATAAAAAACCAGCCCCATTTGCTTCCAGTCCTGTTTGCTTTAGAAATTAGCGTTAGTACGTATTTCTGTTTACTGTCTTCAAAACAAAACTATCTTTTTCAAATATAATGGTTTTCTATTTCGGGGCAGTACAGTTCAGGTTAAATGATTATTGATTATAAAGTTGTTGTTTTCACCTCCATTTCAGTGTCTTGCCATAAATAGTAGTAATGGGGGTCCGGGGGGGGGGGGGGGGGGGTTGCGGAGGGGGGGGGGGGGGGGGGGGGGGGTTTCAGCAGATGCTCTCGTAACACTTGAGATTACCCTGAGATCACACCAGTACAGTGCGTAACATAACCTGTATCTTCATTGAACACTGCACAGATAGATACATGTTAGTCTTCAGAGAGAACATATGGTTTAAGGGTAAGTGAGGGGAAAGAGCCCTGAGATTTCCTGAGAGATTTGTTGAATTAAAAAACATATTTTTAAATTATTTTCTTTGATGAATTCTTTAAACCCACAGCTGTGTTTCCCTCCTCTTTTCTCCGGCCATTATTAATTCATTGACATTTTGCTCAAATGGAAATGATCCGGATGTTGAGGCGCAGATCTGTGATTGCCTGCAGTGAACACACTGATGTGGGGTATGGTGGGACCCAGAGTGTGTGCGCTTCCTCTCAGTGATTAGTGTTTCTACGTGATGTTGGGTGCCAGTGGCTCAGCGGATAGAGCAGCGACCTTTAGAAGCCAAGGGTGGTCGGTTTGAATCCAGCTCGAGCCAGGTGGCAGTGTCACTGGCCATGACACCGTCCCATGTGCAGGGGCCTCTCTGCAGGGGCCGCCATGTTTTTACAGTGGCCCAGAGTGGACATACTAAATATCTTTTGAGTTTGAATGACAACTGAATTCTACCATAGCTTCTCCTGCATGTTCAGAAGGGTGAGGGTGAGGTGATGGATACAACAAGCAAGTTCACCTCTAGATGTCACCAAATCGTACACACTGCACCTTTAATGCCCTTTGAGCAGGTAACTGAGGGCTACCACAGGTTTTCCTACAAGTTTGGAAGGGCAAGTCTGAGGTCAGGGGTATTAAACTGCAACATTGAACTCCACCACTAAATGTCACTGAATCCTACACACACCTTTAAAAATCACCTTCTAATGCCAGTGAGGGAACAGACTCTTAGAAAGGCTTGTATGATTTTCTTGGTCGCCTCCATTCACCACTTTCAGTGGCCTAGCACATTCCCAGGAAGTGACATCACTGACCATACACTCTCTCCTTCGAGCCTGGTGCTGAGGCCGGCGGTATCTTTAGCTAGCTTACTATCTCTTAAAGGTGCAGTGTGTAAGATTACGGTCATTTTTTGTCACGTCTGAAAATATGACAAAACAATCATATACCGACATCTTCATGAATTTAGAATCACCTAAATGTTGTGTATCTTTCCATTACCCTTAAATAAGCCCATTATCCTATATTTACATGATAAGGGGGGGTCCCCCCCTATGGGGGCCGCCATGTTTTTCCAGCAGCAAAAGTGGACATATTCAACATCTGTTGAGTTTTAATGGCAACTGAAGTCGACCATAGCTTCTCCTGCATGCTCAGAAGGGTGAGGGTGAGGTGATGGATACAACATGCAAGTTCACCTCTAGAGGTCACCAAATCTTACACACTGCTCCTTTAAAATGTCCACTAGTTATCCCACTATCCAGCCCTGGATGGAGGACTGGATCGATCTCCTGCAAAGGTGCAGGTGCCACTTCTTGAAGCTGTGCCATGTTTTTGAGCAGCAGTCGCGGTTTCGCTCCAGGTTGGGTGGTTCCATGTGTGTGTGTGGGGGAGGGGGGGGGGGTTCAGTACCAGTTGGCGTCATGGTTGCGATTATTCTCATCATGGCTCACTCACACACTGGTGCCCGACCAATGTGATCAAGGCTGCGTGCATGAGCAATGGCGCCATGCTGATCTGTTGGAACGAGCCCATATGCTCCTTCAGCGGCCGAGTAAAGAGGCAACACCGAGCCTCTGAGAAACCACAGGACTTCTGCTTCTGTTCACGGACTCGTCTGCATCGCAGAGATCGATCTCCGAGGGCATTAGGAATGTTGATCAGTGGTAATCCACGGTCCTCCCTGAAGTCAGGCGCAATCTTTTCATCCTTAATTCCCATTGAACAGTAATTCAATCCTCGATGAGACTTTACTGTGCGATGCGTATACAGTGTTCACATCTCCGGCTTTGCCCCATTTCCCTTCTCATGTTTATTCCAAGGTTTGTCTTTTGAATTCAATACGTGTCTTACATATCATCTGCCTCAACACTTTGAATTATATATTGACGTTTGAGGATTTTAGAGCAGCGTTGGGGCAATTGAAAACCGTACAAGATCAATTCTACAATCTTACAACTGTAGAGAGGAAGGAAGGACAGACTTTACGTATAATCTACACTCTAAGGTTGACTCGTTTGTTTTAAGTGATTCATTCTTCACAAATCAAACCTAGTGGGGCGTATTCATTCAATTAATATTATTATTATATTGCATGATGTCTTCGAATTCTGCTTTCCATGTCCCCATGTGCCAAAGTTTATTGTATATTTCTGTTTTCTTGGTTCTTGGGTTATTGTGTGTATTTTCTTTACTCAGTGCATAATAAAATGAATCGGATGATTTAAAATGCAGATGAAAACTGCATTACATACTGCACATATTTCAATATTGCTCAGATGCATGTTGCACAAAGGAATCCTCCTTTCTGCCCTGTGTTTAGGAGCCTCAAATATAATAATAAAACATAAAGCAGGTTATGTTAAAGTGATATATCTGTCCCAAATCAGGCCAGAATGTTGTGAGCCACCGCCTCATCCATGCGTTCTCTTTGTTTTCCTTCTTGGCCAATTTCATCCTAATTAGATACCTAATCACGCATTTAATTCTCACCCCTACAGGATTGAGTTGCAATTCATCCCCACAATTAAAAAATGGGTTTCCCCACAATAATTGTCGCCTCTCACTAAGTATGGCCTCATCACATAGTTAGTCAGTGATAGATTGATATCTTAAAGGGCTTTGGAATCAGAAGTCTTTGTGGCTTCCTCCCCATCTGCTGATAGGAATCCTGGTATCATTGCCCCAAGGACTTTGGAAAGGGGGTGGGGGTGGGGGGTTGCATTCCCTCAGTTCTGGCAGCTTGTTGTGCCCAACACTGGGAAGTGTCACGTCAGGTGGACTCGAGTTGTTCTGGGAGAACAAATTGAAGGAAATTGTTTCCTCCTTTTTCCATTTCACAGTATCTGAGCTGCACATAAATAGTCATTTTTCCTGCTGTAGAGTCGGAGAATGAAAACATGTGTCTGTGGATGTTTGGGGAAGAAAAACATCCCTAACACTCTCACTTCTGGCACATCCCACTCCCCTGCTGCCTCCGCTGCAATTAATGATGGCGCTCACAACATTAGCGCCACAATCATGAAAAATCACGCCGTGGCACCAGGCCCCCCCGCCCCTCCCGCCCCCGCCCCTACATACTGAGCTCCATTCATCAAGGGCTTCATGCTCATTGGCAATGTCAAACTTGGTGTCAGCGTTATTGAGAGCCCCAGTAATCAAGTACCTGCCATAAGCTCTGAGGAGTGATTATGTTTTTGAACACGGAGTTTATGAAGATTCTGTCAATGACTCATCGCTGTTTACGAGTTTTGCAGAGACTCCGCCCCTGCTCACAAATCTCCGCAGGAATTCATTGTGCTGTTAACTTTGGGCTCAGCTGAGTCTGTGACTGGAATGTTTTACTGTAGCCACAACAAGAGTGCGCGACTTGTAAATGATGTCTGTGAGGCATAGATATGAAATTCTCTTTTCCATCTTTTTTCTTATCTGCAGTTCATTCAAACATCATGTGCGGTATCAAGGGAACTCAACACTTCAGGGTTTGGGATCAGAATAAAATTCTTTCTCTATCTCCCTACAATGTGATGGTCATGTCTAGGAGCCATTCTTTGTGCGAGCAGTCTTTAAAATGTCAAGGTTGTTCAAACAATTGTATTAATTTCCAAGTTGTTTATCGAGGTGTGGGTTGCACACCAAAAAGTAGCCTATTAAAATTGTTATTTGTGAAGTTGTACAGTTCAGTGTGATGCAAATGGGTTTGCCTTTAAGGGTGCAGTGTGTACGATTTTGGTCATTTTTCTCGCTTCTAAAAACATTCCAAAACAATTACATACTTCCATTTTCATGTATTTACCTAAATGTTTGATTTTGAGGTTGCATGTAGTATCCATCACCTCACCCTCACCCTTCTGAACATGCAGGAGAACGTATGGTAGACTACAGTTGTCACTCAAACTCAAAAGATGGGCCACTGTAAAAACATGGCGGCCCCCATAGATAGGACCCACTCCTCATGTAAATATACATTAATGGGCTCATTTAAGGGTAATCAAAACAAAGAAAACATCTAGGTGATTGGAATTCATGGATATGTTGGCATGCAAATGATTTTACACACTGCACCTTTAAATGAGCCCATTAGTGTATATTTACATGAGGACCGGGTCCTCTCTATGGGGGCCGCCATGTTTTTACAGCAATAAAAGTGGACGTACTAAACATCTGTTGAGTTTGAATGACGACTGAAGTCGACCATAGGTTCTCCTGCATGTTCAGAAGGGTGAGGGTGAGGTGATGGATATGACACCTCACTTCACCTCAAGATGTCACTAAATCTTACACACTGCACCTTTACAGACAAAATGCATGTAGAAGTTGCATCAAGACAGCAATCATCAGTCAACTGTCAGGTCTCCTTGTCTGTGTGACGGACGTCAGCTGTCCCCATCGTCTCATTGCACTCTGTGTATGTATGTACGTAGCGCTGTGCTGTACAGATGGTGTACACCAACCAATACGCACCACTTGTTTTGTTTTTTAATTTGCATCAACAGTCACACACACACATTCGTCGGTCTCTCAGTACTGTAGCACGTAAACACAGGACAGGAACACTCCGTTTGTCATCGAGCGAGAATCCGGTCGATGTTGATCCGACACCAACGAATATTCAGCGGCACATCGAATCAAGAGTGGAATCAAAACCAATGAAATCAATAACCGACATCAGTGCAATTGTTCAGCATGTACAGTATGTTTCTGCAAACGAATATGATCACATTGGGGGAGGAGTGCTCAGCAGTTCAGAGTGCGCAGGGATTTTTTTCTTTCGTCCTTTTTGGCAAACGTCCACAAGGTAAACAACTTCCAACATTAAATCGATGACGAATCGTTTTGCTGTAAACAAAAACCAAGGAGCAATAACAATTAGTAGCACACTGTACTCACTGCTCTGCCCGTGCTGGTGCTTCAGTGCAGACAGACTCCTTCAGTCACTCATAGTGGCGAGCGGTGAACACTTTGAGTTAAGTTATTCATTGTAAACATGATCTAAATGATACGTCACCGGAGATGAGGGTAGTGCAGAGCGACATGCTACAGAGACATACACTGGAGGGGTTAAGTGTCTCATTATATATAGTGCTCCCTAGTCTAAGACCCCGACGTGTCACAATAGAGTCAAAGTATCAAAGCTGCGGATACAAATGATTTGGGGGTATTGCACACGACCACAGGACAAACAGTGTTTCTCGAGGTGGCTCGAAATGTTGCTTTGAGTATCATACAGCCATTTGTGACTTTTATTGTAATACTGACGGTCCAGACTGAGTCGTGACAGGAAATGCCCATTGCAGAATGTGACGTATTGCTGCTCTATATGTGCATTCTATGCGAGCATAGACAGAATAAACATACTGTAGCATATTCATCATATAAGATATCTTTGTGGCCAGCAGTGGCCTCCATTCTGGCATCATATACTTTTGAGAATTTACATATATTCATATAATACAAGAGACTCCTCATCTTTCAGAGCCTTTGTTCTCCCGGCAGTCCTGCGTCTTGGAATAGAGCGTGTCACAAGTGGTCCACTTACAAAAGTCAAAATCCTTTCATTGGTCTGGAACCGTTTTTTGTTGTCTGTTTGCGCAGTAGTGACAAAAATAAATAACAGAAGGTGACAGTATTCACAAAGTGGTCGTTTTCAATCCTCCATTAGTGCATTGAAAATCAGTCAGACGTGTGCGCGGGTCTCGTCAGGCGTAGAAGATGAGCTCCGGGATCTGGCCCCCCTGCACCCCTGTGCCGTTGGTGCTGTCGGAGGAGCACTGGAACTGAAACGTCACTTTGCCACACTGCACCTCCGTCATCCCCTCCTGTCCGAAGTAGCTCAGCTCGTTCCCGTCCAGAACCACACTGGCGGTGTAGAAAGTGTCCGGCTCGATCTGAACGGGGTACTCGAACCACACCGGGAAAGTGTTGCTGGAGCCGTCGGAAAAGTACTTGCTGAGGTTCTGTCCCAGCAGAACCCCTTGACGTTTCAACTCGATCTTGGCACTGTACTCCGCCGAGCCACAGCTAGATCCGTACAGTCCGAACCCGGCGATGAAAACTCTCTTATCCACCGCGAACTGTATGCTGTCGCAGCGGCCTCGGTAGCGCCACTGGTTGCTCCTATAGGCACAGGACTGGAATCGGTGGCAGCGCTGGGGTGTTAGCCCCATCCTGGGCTGGCTGACAAACTGCAGCTCAGGTTTCTTGGCCGCCGTGTACCACAGAAAGATGTCGTTAGTCTCATTGAGCGTCAACACGCCCGACTGGGCCGCTCCGTTGGCGAAATCATCCAACGCCATCGTCGGGATACGTATCAGGAACATGGCCTTGCCCAAGACCTTGCGCTTGTTGTCGGTCGAGGACGTGAGCTCCAGTCTCTGGCACTCGGCTTCGGCCCAGCTGAGCGCCGCCTCGAACACCACTATCTCTTTAGCGTTCAGCGTCTCTCGCTGCAGGATACTCTCCAGGGTCTGGGCGTCGATGTCGCAGAAGCCCTCCGAGCGTAGCGCCAGCTCCGCCTGAGCATCAATCACCTCCCAGCAGCGCTGAGTCAGCTCTGGCTCCTCGAACAGGCAGCTCTGGGAGAGCAGCACGCAGGCGTTCTTGGCACTCAAGCTGGTCTCCAGGAAGTTGACGCAGGCACGCGCCAGGTGAGGGACAATGTACTTCTTGGCAGCGTAGAGTGTGGCCAGCACCGTGTCGGCACTCAGGTCAATCTCATCACAGTAAATGTACCTGTCGACACGAGGATGTGACTTTCTTAGCATCACAGGCAACAGTTTTCATTTAGAAAACCGAGAAGACCAGGGCATGCAAGGGGCTATATTGAAAGAGCAGTGGTTTTAATGTCACAACTTTGGCATTAAAGGTGCAGTGTGTAAGATTTGGTGACATCTAGAGCTGAAGCTGCATGTTGTATCCATCACTTCACCCTCACCCCTCTGATCATGTAAGAGAACCTATGGTCGACTTCAGCTGTCATCAAAACTCTCCACTTTTACTCCTGTAAAAACATGGCCGCCCCTGTAGAGGGGACCTGCTCCTCATGTGAATATACACTGATGGGCTCATTTGAGGGTAATGGATTAAAAATAATACATCAATGTCAGGATGTAATTGTTTTGTAATATTTATAGAAGTGACAAAGATGACAGAAATCGTACACACTGCACCTTTAAATAACTGTAATAACTGATCACACTGCAGCATTCGGCTACAGCAACTGTAGAGTTTTAACAGCAGAACTTGGACAAGCCAGCAGAGTGTTCCTCCTACACTCGTCTACCAACGACTGCAGCTTGTCTGCAGGAACACAGCGAGCACAGCTTGAACAGAGCAGAGAGAATAGTATGAAGTGATTCAGTGCGAACAAGAGGAGCGTATGATGAAATAGAACCAGACATATATAGATTATGTGTCTGAGACACAGGAATAAACTGCGTGACTGTGTGTAAGTGCCAAGCAGCGTTATTATGCAGGACACTGTAAATATAGACATGGACCTTTTTATACAAATTGGTGTTTTCGAACTGAAACTGAAGTCAAACGGAAGCAGAGGGTGTTAAGGGGGTTGAGGCAGAGAGGACTGCTTACTTCAGCATTGCCAGAAATGCTGCCGGTTCCACATCTGGAATATGGATTTCATCCGTGTTTTCAGCCAATTCACCATAAAACATGGCATGGAACACTGAGCTGCCCACAGCCAGAACGTACTGTTGGAGGAGGGAGAAGAGAAAACATGGTGACAGAGGGAAAAGAGAAACTATGTCAACATCCCACAGACTCCATATGACCGTTTAAAAAAAAAAAGAAGTATGTGTGAATGTAAATCCAGTTATTTCACATGTGGTCCTTTCTCCTCACATAGAATCACACATCTCATCATTAATAGTGAACGAGACCTCCTTTCTAATCACTTGAGAGATTGACCCTGTTAAGTCTCGCGCATAATGAGCAGCGCTCTGTCAGTTACTATTTGGCCTGAGGACAGGGAGGCGGATCCCTCATGAAGAATATTGCCTGTGTTCAAAAATGAAGACAAAACCAGGAAATCCTCATGACAACAAAAGTACCATTTACAAAAATTAATGAGTAATCTGAATTCATGATGAAATCAGATGCAACACACACAGACGCTAATTACTTCCTTAATAAGGCCTGTATACAAGACTGTGAATCCCGTAATTGAACTCACGTTTCATGTTTTTTAGCCTTTGCGCGCATGTCTTTTTTTTTACTACCTTTGTGTGTGTGTATTTGTGTGTGTGTGAGAGTGTGTGTGTGTGTGTGTGTGTGTGTGTGTCTGTTTTTGCGCATGCGTGCATAACAAGCATGTGTAGGTGGGTATGTGGGTGGTAAATATTTCCCCAAAAAGGAATACAGACTTTCTCTTCAGTGATTAAATTGCAGTGAATCTGTTCTGATGCTCACGCGTGTGGAAACACAGCCGCTTATTTCTTGTTTTTTCCCATAAAGAATGATATAGCATTTTGATTAAAGGTGCAGTGTGTAAGATTTGGCAACATCTAGAGGTGAATTTGCATTTTGTGTCCATCGCCTCACCTTTACTCTTCTGAGCATATGCAAGAGAACCTATGGAAGCCCTCAGTTGTCATTAAAACAAGATGTTCAAAATGTCCACTCTGTAAAAACATGGCGGCCCCCATAGGGAAGGCCTGCTCCTCATGTAAATCTACATTCATGGACTCATTTGAGGATAATGCAAAACAATTCAATATTTGGGTGATTATAGATGCATGAAAATGTCCATATGTAATTGTTTTGGTATATTTTTAGAAGTGACAAAAAATCTTACACACTGCACCTTTAGAATATTATCTACTAGAACAAGATGGCCCTCGCCTCTCCACCCGTTGTGTATTAGAGAAGTTCACTGGGTTTTGGCTGCTGGCTTCATCCTCCATCTTGGAGGGATACACTTTGTTATCCGACTTCCTGCCAAGTGGACACAAGAGTGACTGCTGCACCCGGCGCCATTCTATTCCACTGGCATAATGTCTGGGAGTAAAGTGCAGAGGAGTCATCCATTGACCCTCCATAACTGTTCTCCACAGAGGCACTGCAGCTTCCAACCACAGACAATAAAGTTGGATCGCAAACAAAGAGCCATTCAGGGTTCAGGTGACAGGGCAGGTCTGCAGTTGGTGTCCGAGCCAAATCCAAGGCAACAGCTGCATTCATTAAGTGTCACGCAAACATCATCATCATCATCATCATCATCATCATCATCACAGTCAATTAGAGACGACGTGGTGATGAGGCATGTCCTCCCGTCACAGCTCGGAACTGCAATCAATCATTCATGGGAGCATCTTGAAAGAGGTCAGAGGGTGAAGCAGACAAAGAAGTGAAGGGTGGGGCCGGTTACCAGCACCGAAGCTTAGGATGTCTGGACGACCCCGTAAGCATCTTTTACATTCATAATTTAATCAAGTAAATGTGTGCGTTGGTGTTTCCAGCGCGTGAGTTGCAACCATCCTCTACACCTTAATACTCTGAGTGGTTTCTGTTGTGTTTTAAAGTTGAGTGATTGCCCGGTGCTTTTTTTTGAAACGCCGAGCCCAGGCCCAGACAAAAGCGATCCGCTCTGCCGGCAGCCCGCCGCCGCCGAAGAGGATATCCCTTCTTCCTCCGCTCGCTATCTTTCAGCCTCATTTGCATAAATAATTGAGGACTGTCTCCAAAAGACACATGGTGCGGAAGTGAGAGCGGAGCACAAAGGATTTCACTTTCATTACCGCCGGCGGAGGAGTTGGATTCTTTTTTATTTCTCGCTGATGAGATATGACTAACGGTCGGCGAGTGGCTGGTAATGTGCGTTACATCTCTCCTCACTGCTTCATCCGGTGACGCTAAGCGCTGGACGGGGTTCTTACTCTGTGTCCCGGCAACCGCTGCGTTCGTCCAGGCTGACCCACCACGAAGTGAACGTCTGCCATCAGCTCATTGTTGAACATTACCGAATTTCTACAGAGGGGAGGGGGGGAGGGGGGGGGGGAAGAGAACAACACTGAGATGAAAAGGTTTGGTTTGAGAAGGCAGTTGGTTTGAATGTATACGTGCGTAAACAAGATCCAGCGGAGTTAGTTTTGATCTTAAGCTTTTCAAGGTGCAGTGTGTGAGATTTGGTGACACCTAGAGGTTGAGTTGTATCCATCAGCTCACCCTCACCCTTCTGAGCATGCAGGAGAACCTATGGTGGACTCCAGCAGTCATGAAAACTCAAAAAAATGTTTAGCACGTCCACTTTTACTGCTGTAAGAACATGGCGGCCCCCATAGAGAGGACCCCCCTTCTCATGTGAACGTGCATTAATGGGCTCATTTTAGGGAAACATTTACCTTGACGTGATTATAAATTCCTGAAAATGTCAGAATGCCATTGTTTTGTGCTGTTTTTTGAAGGGACGGAAGTGACCAAAATCGCACGCGCTGCACCTTTAAAGTCGAGACAATGACGTGAATGGAAAATCCCTGCTGCGAAAGAATGAGAGCAACAATAAGCTGCGTTCATGTATTATTGAGAGGTGGAACATGTCACAGGGCTGGGTAAACAGCCCCATGATGTTCTGGAGAGACAACAAAGCCGGGTCGGCCAGCGCACATTTAGCTCCGGACAGACAGCTGGGCTCTTTTACTGATAGGCCAAGGTAAATATTTTGCTTTGAGCACAGAGCAGGCTGCGTCTGGTGTGCACATCCAACGCACCCGCCGCCTGTCCGCCCTCTGGTGTGTCAGGGCAGCAACGTCTGCAAGAGCCACACAGGGTGTAAACACAGAGGGACCCCCAGCAGACTGAGGGCAGGGCCGGAGGAACACACACCCATACTGTCAGGAACACACACACACACCCATACAATCAGAAACACACACACACACACACACAACCATACTCTCTCACAAACACACACACACACACACAAACACAACTATTCTCTCTCACAAACACACATGCACACAAAAACCATACTCTCTTACAAACACACACACACACACACACACAATAGTAATATCTTTCTCATACACGCACACACACACAACCATACTCTCTTACAAACACACACACATACACACACACAACCATACTCTCTCTCTCTCACACGCACACACACACACACACACACCTCCTCTCTCTCTCACACACACACACACACACTCGCCCACAAACACATCTATGTATACTTGCCCACAAACACACACACCCTATTCTCTCTCTCTCTCTCTCTCTCTCTCTCTCTCTGTCTATCTCTATCTCTCTCTCTCTCTCACACACACACACACACACACGCACGCACGCACGCACGCACCATACTCTCGCAGACAGAAACTAAGTCAGACTTCAGTAATAACCGCACTCTGTGTTTCAGCTTTAAACACAACACATGTTTTGATGATCACAGACACTTGAACTTGTTCAGATCACTGTTTCAAAGTCACCAGTGAACACTCTCACACACACACACACACACACACAGAGTGCCATTAGAGACGTGTGTGTGTGTGGCACCTACCTCTCTCTGATGGTGGAGTAGAGTCCCTGCCAGTTGCAGTTCTGTACGGTGTTGTTGTTGTTGAGGTTCTGCTGCTGGTACTGTTGCACCGTGGTGCTGCCGGTGCCGGTGCTGCTGCTGCCGGTGCTCGCCGGCTTCTTGGAGGGAAAAATGTCCGCTGCCATCTTCTTCTTCTTCTTGCTCCTCAGGGTGATTATCTCATAACAGACGGGGGGCAGCTTGGAGCCGCTGCCGCTGGCATTCCCCTTCTTGGCGCTCTTACTCGACTTGCTCTTCACCGACTCGGGAAGCATCAAGAAGAAAGTCAGACATTTCATGTTCCTTCCCTTGGCATCGACCATGAGTCTGTTCAACTGCCGAGCAGTGCGAGCGCGAGCAGAGAAGACATTCACCGGCAGGTGCACGGGAGGAGGAGGAGGAGGAGGAGGAGGAGGAGGAGGAGGAGCGGGACAGCAGAGAAGTTTCACCTTTTCAGACCCAACTCGCTCCCTCTCTCTCTCTCTCTCTCTCTCTCTCTCTCGCTCTCTCTCTCTGTTGTTCCGCTTGTTTTCGCCCCCTCCTCGGAAAAGGACGGATCAGACGGCGGATCCGACGTCACTTTTCCCGCGTGAAGTTTGACGGAGAAGCTCTCGGGGTTTCCATCCCCGCTCGTCCGAAGTGATGCGACCAGCTCCCTCTAATCCCGGCGTCCTCTCCCCCCTCTCCCCCCTCTGCCTCCCTCGCCCACTGCCGTGCCGAGGGTTGTTGGCCTGACAGCCCCCAGATTTAGTACAGCTGCAGTGGTCCTCTGTCTGTCTGTCGGAGGGGGGGGGGGGGGGGGGGGGGGGGGGG
>JAFBJT010111583.1:8065-18802 GCA_016785325.1 Chascanopsetta lugubris
CTGAACCTCAAACATTGTAGGAACCCTGCTGTGATCATGCGTCATTCTGCTCACGAAGTGACTGATATAAACAATAGACTTGAACTTGAGACACCTCAGTCTTTATTTCCATTTAGAAAGGAGACGGAGGATATTTCCCCCTCACGGTATTTCATAGAATGTATTCAGAGGAAAATGTACAAAACATCTCATCTGCTACAGCAAATCATTTGTCAACCTCAGTGATGTTTCACAGCGCCTGGAGGTTTAGCAAGATTGTACCATTTATCTGTTATTCTAAAAAATACAACAAAAAGAACAACATTCCTGTTCAGGGAAACAATCATAAATAACACTTTATTTTGATAACTGTTATTAAATTCAGTGTTCTTCACACCTCGACTCATAATGTCCATTCACATCAGAAAAAACACACACAGGACACTTCCTTCAATTAAAAAACAAAACAAAAAACAATGAGCAATACATTTTAGAGACATTTAAAAGGTTTGTGGCAAATGACAAAGGCATAGTTTTTATTTTTGTCGTCAGCAGACGACACGTAAAGAGCCGGGGTTACTGTCACTGAACGTGGGAAGGGTCAGGGGCCTTCGAGGCTACGGTGGGAGTAGAAAACCAGAACAAATGAAGAGTGTTGGGGGAGGAACCAGGGGAGAGGGTGAATAACCTATCAAGGGAGAGAGGAGGTGGTGGCATCCACAGAGTCCAGAGTTTCCCAGTGACAGTTCATCATGGCGTCGTACAGCTCCTCGCTGCGCTGCATGAAGTCTTTGTTCCACTGGTCCACGTTACACTCGGCGATGGGCTCTGTGGAAAAAAAAATAATAATAAAACACGCTGTCTTTAGTGTCAAAACCACAGCACGATGATGTTAATGTGTGTCGAGACAAACAGTCGGTTATTACAGTGTATTAAAAAATAAATAAATAAATAAATTAAGATGCATTTGGACCGGCACTGGACTCTGGATGATCTAATCTGTCTAAATTAAGAGTTTCTGGAGTCCAGACCCAAAACACACAGAGATCTGCGGGACCAAAATGGCCGACTACGCACCTTATCTCCTCTCTGCAAATCACCATATTATCTAAAACTGAAATCTGTTCGTGCTTTATAGGTGTTGATCTTTTACTTCTACAAACCTGGTCTGTAAAAAGAATAAATGTGCAGCTTTCAAGTTTTAAAACTCGGAGTTCCTGCTGTATTTTGGTGGAGTGCAGCTAAAGACGGGAGTCTCACCTTCTGTGTTTTCCTCCTCTACCTCCTCCGTCTCCTCTTGACTCTGCCGGGGGAAAACATCACAACTCTCAGTTAGAATAAACACAGCCAACACAGAATCAGTACATACGGTAGATTTGGATTATTCAAGACAATATTTACATTTTAAATAATCTACATTTTGACAGTAAATTTATCCAAACTAAATCCTAGGAGATATGAGGGTGTGTTGACTCCCTCACCTCTGCGGCTCCTGTCATGTCTGTGGACGTGGGTGGAGCCCCCGTGGGAGGTGGTGGGATCATGTTGCCGGGCGGAGGGTACCCATAGGCCCCGTAGTTGTAGTTGTAGCCACCGTTGTATCCACCGTTGTAGCCGCTGTTATACCCGGTGTTGTTGTAGCCGCCGTACTGGTCGTAGCCCCCCCACTGGGAGTAGTAGCCCCCCTGACCGGCACCGGCGCTGCCGTAGTAGCTGGACTGAGACTGGTTGTAGTTGCTGTGATAGTTCTGGCCCTGAGTGCCGTGGTAGGTGCTCATCTTTTGGCTGTGAAACGAGAAAATGAACACAAGTCACGTTGGGACATCACACTGCGCTCGGGTTAAAGAACCACAGTCTTAAAGGTGCAGTGTGTGAGATTTGGTGACATCTAGAGGTGAAGGTGCATGTTGTATCCATCACCTCACCCTCACCCTTCTGAACACGGTCGACTTCAGTTGTCATTAAAGCTCAAAAGATATTTAGTACGTCCACTTTTACTACTGTAAAAACATGGCGGCTCCTGTGAGAGGAGCCTCATGTAAATATAACTTAATGGGCTCATTTAAGGGTAAAACAATTTGGTGATTGTAAATTCATGAAAATGTCAGCATGTTATTGTTTGGTCATATTTTTAGAAGCGACAGAAATGATCAAAATCGTACACACTGCACCTTTAATGTCTTTCGCAGTCGGCGTCTCACCTCTTTGCCACAGCGATACTGAGCCTGAGAGGTTTCCCACCCAACATAGTTCCCTGACACTCCTCGATCGCCTTCTTCTGCTCGCTCTCCTCCCCGAATTTAACGAAGCCGTAACCTCTGCAAGTCAAACATCAATCACACGTCCACTCCGACAGGCTCCACATGCTTGGCATTAAAAACAGCCACTTATAATGAGAAACAGAATATAATGAGGTATTATTATGGTAGAACTGAAACTTGTTGTTTTACTTTTAACATGAGGTAGCATCACTTGAATTGTGAGTTGCTCTTGCTTAGCCTATATGGGGAAAACAATAGTTTCAGCATAAGACCCAGGAAAACATATTGGCAGCCGATTGTTGAAATAGATGAAGATGTATTGGTGTCCACAGAACTGTCATCCACATAATCACAACATTATTAAAAGCAAGAAACACTAAGAAAACACAGTATAACATGAATATCGAAGAATCCTCCACAATGCTGACATACCTGGAGTATCCGTACTGATCTGTGACGACTTTGGCTCCTTTGCAGGAAGAATACTTCTTAAAAACTTGGTGCAGCTGGAAGTCGTCCACCTCTGAGGCCAAGTCGCCTACAAAGACTGAAAACTCCGGCCTGAGAGGAGGAGGAGTTCAAACAGGGTAAAAATGGAGTCCATCAATGAATGTGAAAATGAAAGCAAGAACAGACTGTGCTTTGAAAACATGCAACCACCATATCAATTCAAGAACATGTCTGTATGTCTTGGTTTTGTAATATTTTTAGAAGTGACAAAAATGACCCACATCCTACACACTGCACTTTTAAATTTGAAATGAAACAAATTAAAAATTCAAATAAGGCTTTAAAAAATGGATACTTTCACAGAGAAAATACACAGACGTTGTACATTCTGACGTAATAAGATTCTTACAAAATATGACAAAATGTGTCATGAGAGAACACAAACAAAGGTGAGCCGGATCTTACCCTGCCTCTGGCCGCTTCCCGTACGTGGCATAGTTTAGCTTAAACTTGCGGGGCTGCACATGGGGGAGAGAAGAGAAACACACTGAACCAAGCTCAAACTGCAAGACGTGTACTAAAGCACTGATATTGCTGGAAATAGAGAGTGGAGTTATTATGGTTGTTGTTATTTGGGTTTACATACCTCCACCACCCAGACCAGCCTTTAGCCCAATCCTCAGTTAGTTCCTACCAGAGTCTCTATTCACCAGCTTCAAACAAAGTACATTCATGTACAAGCAGCCTCTGAGCCACCTTCAGCAGCAGGTACAGGCCGGTGGACAGGGGAGTCCAGTAGCTTGGCCCAGCTCAAAGGGCCGACAGCAGCAAGCGACTACAGCTCACAGCTCCAACATGTCAACATGACACTTTGAACCATTTTCAGTCACTACAGCCAATCATGAGTACAGACGAACTCACTTATGTCTGTGCACGGTATTATCGCGTGTCTTCTTTACACGTGTTTTGTTCCAGTTGTCAAAGTAACGCCAGCAGTAGAAACACGGGAGGCAAATTAACGTACATTTAACATGTTACGCATTGAATCCCGTCAAGTTTCTGTCACAACAAAGTCGGACCAAGACTCCATGAGCTCCACCATCCACAGTCACATCAACATTTTCAAAACATTAAGTGTAATACTGCAAAGAAAGGAAGGTGATATGACATTATCAATAATATATTACATATATTTGTGTAGAAATGATATTCATGAAATGTGGTAAGGATGCAGCAATTGTATGTGAATCGGTATTTTTGGCAATTACACCACAGAACTTACCGGATTGGATCCGGGGACCAGTTTTCCATTGAGTCTTTGAACGCAGCGATCCACGCTCGCCTCGTCGGCCAGCTCCACAAAGCAGTATCCTGCTGAGCCACTGCACAGGAGGGAAGATGTTTCACATGTTGGTTCAAAGTCACTGTTTTCTATAAGAGTTCTTTATAACAACAACATATTTAATGGGTCGAATGCCACATGTATTGGATACACTACAGAAGACATGGAAAGCATGAGGAAGTGGAATATGGGGACTATTTACAGAGGGTGACACTTGAAACACAATACTTGTGATACTGTAATTATCTTTGAATATTTGATGCAAACAGTGAAACAGGAAGTAACGTGCATCACCAACCCTGTTATCCTGTGAGTGATGATCTTGACTCCAAACGGCGACTCTCCCATGGCGCTGAAGGCCTGTTTGATGAAGTTCTCATCCATGTATGGGTCCAACTACAAACAACAACAGACCCATTTACTCATATGACTTTAAATAGTAACTCAACCAATATCCATGTTTATCGTGTGGCGTGTACAATATAAACTAAAAATAACTGCAACACGTAGGTAAAGACATGTTACTGTAAATGCAGGATTTTGAGTCTTGCAGCAAAAATATGGGACACAGTGTAAAATGTATTACTTTTAATGTTACTTAAATAATTGGAAAATGAATCATAACAGACACAGACTTTGAATATTGGAGTGATAATATACCTAGTGCCAATATTTCATTATTACGTTTTGACAATACACATGGAAATACTTCCACCATAACATAAATGAATGACAACAATAACATTTACTATTGGGACGTAAATAAAGATTATTTGAGATCAATTTTAGCAAATACAAACTGAGTATTTAATCTAAATCATTCGTCACTGGAATAAAAATGAAAACATCCTCACCCGCATCCATTTAACCAAGTGATAAACATAACCTTTAGCTGGGTATCTCGACCCACATTGCTAAGCTAAAGCTAAATACAATGTAATTGACAGGGAAACACATTAGTGCTAATAACACAGCGTGACAACCAAAAGTAAATGTTAGCTATTAGTGGACATTATGTTGAGTTTAACACACAAGGTGCATGTAAACATTTTTTATGACTATGTACGAGTGGTGTCAAGTGTCCACCGGGCTAAATTTATGTAGGCAGGCTAGCATCCGGCACGCTAAGCTAGGCTATAAGCTAGTAAAAAAAACATCGCCATATGAACATAAACAAGACGTAATACTTACGTCACCCATCCACAAGCTCGTCTGTCTGTTGAACATCTTCGCGTCTGGAACCAAACCGACGCCGCAGAAGAGTTAAAAGGATGTAAACGAAGGCGAATGTTTACCACATTAAAACTTCTCCTCACGCTCCGCCAAACCATGGATGTATTCAGACTGGGAGAGCAGGGAACAGTTCCGGTCACGTGAGCCGATTCAAGCCAATAGAAGTCGTTGTCCCTGGTGCATCGCTATTATTAAATTGATAATATAACATCATATTATTATGGTCATTGCATATTATAAACACATAAATATATGGCAATATATTATAAACGCACCATTGTATGACATTGATAATATATCAACGTTTTATAAATACATCCACACTTCGTTTTCTGGTTTGGGCTAGTACTTCCGGTCAGCCGAATACATTGCGAGCCTTTCAAATTAAAAGTGCTCAAACTCTGTGGATTTGTTTTGCACAAAAGACAAGTGTCAATTTTTGTTTTACTTCACAGGTTAGAAATTCATGTTTCCTTTCACTTTGACTGTGGGTCCTGTGATGCTTTTTTTTGTCAGAGACAGTGAGGGCTTTCACTTCAAAGGCACTGGGATGCTTTTACATCAAAGACAAACACAAATGTTTTCACTCCTAAATACTGTTTCTTCACAACAGGCTTCTTCACACAATGGATAAGATACTCAAGTCAGGCCGTGTAACACATGATGACCAGCAGAGGGAAGTAAATACTCACAGTCTAGTGCATTTACCACTACATTTATTCAATGGCATTAATTCTATATACTGCACTGGTTTATTAAGTTTTCACATTTAAACACACGGACGAGTCTTCAGTTCAACATGAAACACAGATGGTGACAAACTCATGTTTCTGGGAGATGTGAGGCAGTTTGATGTGTGGAGCCACAGCTGCTGGACTCAGACCCCGGAAGCTGCTGCAGCTTGGTGGACGGTGAGACGTCCGGGGGGAAGACGGGGCTCACGTCCCCGGACGGGGAGGTAGAAGTGGGTGAGAGGAGGGGGGAGGAGGGCGCGTTGGGAGATGAGGTGAGGAGGGTGCTGTATGAGGGCGGGATCACCGGCGTCTGCCTCTGAAGCAGCTGGGCGATGCTCCTGATGTTGGCTGACATGAAAGACTCCAACCTGGAGAACACACACACACACACACACACACACACACACACACACACACACACACACACACACACACACACACACACACACACACACAATACATAAATGATAGAGTTGATGCACACATCCACAAGACCCACTGATGTGGGGCAAGGGGGGTGGGGCCAACTTTGACAAACAAATCCGGCATACTACACCTTTAAAGGTGCAGTGTGTAAGATTTATGTCATTTTTGTCACTTCTAAAAAATATACAAAACAATTAAATACTGACATTTTCAGGAATTGATCATCTCCTAAATGTTTTATTTCCCAATATTATTAGAAGTTACAAAAATGACAGAAAATCTTACACAAAGCACCTTTAAGTTCCCCGAACTATCTCGCCTTGAGATCTAACAGGCATGTGGTATCATCATGATTAAAGACCCACCTGCTGATCTGTTGCTGCAGTGCATCCAGCCTGCTCTCTAGCTCCACCCGGTGTCTCCCTGAGATACTGGCAGTAGGAGGAGGAGGAGGAGGAGGAGGAGGAGGGCTGGAGGAAGGCAGGCCGGGCCGTCGCAGAGGAGGAGGCGGTGAGGGGAGGCTGTGGGAGCAGGGCACCTCCTGGTACGAGGGCCCCTCTCGACTCTCCGAGCTCCAGAAGGAGAAAATGCTGGAGACCCCTGGGAACCCGCCGGTGGCGTTTGTGGCGCCGGCAGCGGCATGGATCACACACGCCTGAGAGGAGCTGGTCACTTCTACGTCCTCCACCTCATCCTCACTGGAGAACACAGAGCCGTATCTACTCAAGGAGTCAGAGCCCTGTCAGATGTTTTGCATAGTGGAGTCAGACATTAAAGGTGCAGTGTGTGATATTTTGGCCATTTTTGATCACCTCTAAAAATATTACAAAACAATTACATACCGACATTTTCATGAATTTATAATCATCTGAATGTTTTATTTTTTCCCATTACCTTTAAATAAGGCCGTTAATGTATATTTACATGTGGAGGGGGTCCTCTCTATGGGCGCCGCCATGTTTTTACAGTAGTAAAAGTGGACATACTAAACACCTTATGAGTTTTAATGATAACTGAAGTCGACCATAGGTTCTCCTGCATGTTCAGAAGGGTGAGGGTGAGGTGATGGATTACAACATGCAACTTCACCTCTAGATGTCACCAAATTGTACACACTGCACCTTTAAAATGAATACTACGTCTTGGTGTTCCTCACAGTGTGGGTTTGTGATTGTCTCGGCCGTGGACGTCGCGTTTCTCCCAGAGTCGTCTTGTGCAGGTCAGGGCAGATTTACGTCTCTTGGCTGAGATGGTAAACAAACAGGGTGTGAGTGAACCCATGCATCTGAAAAAGGGGGTGTGGTCCCGGGGCCGGTGTTACCTGTGTGTTTGCCCGGGGCTCTGCTGGGGCCCTCACAGTCTGAGTCGTCTCCACTCAGGAGACCCACCGCTTCGTTGTAGACCTGCAGAGAGAGGGAGGAACAGGAGGATTTGTGTGGCACTGGAAAAGGGACATGAGTATTCTCACACAAAGTTCTAATGTACATTCATATGGATCGTTCTGGTACAGGAAGTGATGTAGTGTGTTTACATTCGATATTTGTTATTTAGTTTTGAAGTGGATATGTGAGCAGACATGTAATATTGATCACAGTGATGTTTTTATGATGATTTACATGGTAATCATCAAAAATGAAAAATATATTGTTCTCATTACTCCGGATTAAGCCCTTACTTTTACGACATTAGCATGAATGGAATATATACATTTAAATAAATATAATACATAGAATTAGATTTCTATTGTTGTTATTATTATTATCAGTCGTAGTAGTGGTGTTATTGTACTGTACTGTAGGAGTAATAGTAGTAGTATTAGTATACGACTTTGTGCAGAATAGAAAGACAGGAAACGTACGTCTCTGAGGTTAAAGGTGATCTCCAGGTTGGACCAGAAATATTCACAGAACTCAGGATACATCTCCAGCACCTGAAGATTAAACACAACACCACGAAGTCACACAACAGATCAAAGAGAGGATTATCGATTAAAGACAGATGTATTAGACATGAGACCTCCAGCATATCATCTCTGTTGATCTTGTGCAGGTCACAGTAGGTCAGCGCTCGGACGTCAGCGCTGGATTTCCCAGGCAGGCGGTTCAGATTAACGGGTTCCCCGAACACATCATTCTTCCCTGCAGGAGGGGAGAGTCCATTAGTCCATTATTCTATTAGATGGCGCTACAGGCCCAACCCCTGCAGCTGGAGCTCATGATATACACACACACCTACCCAGTATGGCCAACACCACGTCTCCTTTGAGGATCTCGATGGAGCCTCGGGAGATGAAGTACAGGTCTGTGATCAGGTCTCCTGCGTGGACCAGGGTGTCACCAGGGGGCGCGTGGGTGGTTTTAAACCTCATGGCCAAGGCCCTCAGGCAGCCCTTAGTAGAACCTACACACACCAGAGGAGATTCAACAAATACTTTATTTTCTATCGAATATACTCTATTTTCAATATTTTTGGCTGGAACTTCAAAGCTATATTTCTAATAATCTATTAAAAAATGTCATTGTATTTGTAGTTCTTGTCCACTCATGGCTTTAAAAATTATAAACCCTGATGTCAAATAATTTCCCATATGGACGTGATGGTTTCATTCGAGTGAATATCATTGATGCAGTAACACTTAAAACATGGGTGTCAAACATAGGGCCCGCGGGCCAAAACGGGCCCACCGGAGGGTCGAACCCGGCCCGTGACAAACGAGATAGTTTCATTAAATGTGCCTGTAACGTTTTGCACTAAAAACAGAGAAAGGGAAATTGGGAGTTGTTTATAGCTTATTATGCTGAGATTTCTCTGGCCCCGCCCACTTGAAATCAAATCGGGCCGTATGTGGCCCCTGAACTCAAATTTGCAAGGGCTGCACATGAGTGCATGTACTTTCTTTGCACTATCATACATGATTCTTATTCATGCCAGTATTAAGAAACATCGCGTATGTGTGACAGTGTCACCTTTGAAGGCTTTGCAGTTCTGCAGCAGTGATCTGTTGAGGTGGAGACAAATATCTGCCTGCAGACACTCGGGGAAACCTTTCAAGACCTGCGGGAGACGCACGAGACGTTGGAATCAGCCATTTTGAACATGTAACAATTGAATAATTTTTTTTAAAAAATCTATTCAATAGAGCTGAGATCCTCATAGGGGCGTTTGTGGCGTGTAAACATCTTCTTTTAGAAGGCACTCACGGCGTTCATGTCGATCCCGTTGGTGTAGGACCAGGCGTGTTGGAAGTACTCCTCCAGCCGCTGCCTCAGCGGGTTGGGGATCTGGTGGAAGCGGATGAACTCTCGCACCCTCATCATCTGGGCGTGGTAGCGCGCCGTGCCCGAGTAGAGCCGCTGGATGATGGCCGACACGTTTCCAAAGATGCTGGCGTACATGAGGGCTGCAGGGGGGGAGGGGGGGAGAGACACAAAGTATATAGACGCTCAATGTAGGTCCAGGGTTCAGTCCACTAGAGGGCAGCGTTGCGCCGGTCTCACCGCCGATGAGCATGACGCAGATGGAGAAGATCTTCTCGGAGTTGGTGTTGGGGGAGATGTTGCCGAAGCCCACGCTGGTCAGGCTGCTGAAGGTGAAGTACAGGGCGGTGACGTACTTGTCGCGGATGGAGGGGCCGGACGCCATGACGGACTGGTTGTACGGTTTCCCCAGCTGCTCGCCCAGCGTGTCCAGCCAGCCGATGCCGGTGGAGGTGGAGCGCTCCACGTTTCCGATGGCGTACCTGGGACGAGAAGACAAACTCTCTGCAACCACATAAAACATTTCCAGGGATTTAACTCACATGCTTTAAAGGACACGGTTAAAGGACGCTGTTAAAGGACACGGTTAAAGGACACTGTTCAGAGGAGACGAGGACTGAAGGTGCGGTGTGTGGGATTCAGTGATGTCAAGTGGATTCCTTTACAAGCACCTATGGGTGACTTGAAGTTATCAAAACCTACTTAATTCATTTCTGGGCTACTGTAAAAAAAAAAAAAAATGGAGGTCCAAAATGGCCGCCTCCATAGAGATTTATGCCAAATGATCATCTTACTCTTTCTGCCATTTTTGTCACTTCTATTGCCAGTAAGAAATATTTAAAAACAATGACATACTGATATTGTCATTACTTTATATGCACCTAAATGTATTATTTTTCCCATTTCCCTTAAATGAGCCAATTAAACGAGTCCTCTCTATGAGGGCAGCCATGTTTTTACAGTAGCCCAGAGTGGACATATGAAATTTGAGTTTTGATGACAAATGACTGTTACCATAAGTTCTCCTGCGTGATCGGAGGGGTGAGGGTGAGGGG
>JAFBJT010111583.1:19131-34085 GCA_016785325.1 Chascanopsetta lugubris
GTGTTGTATCCATCCTCACCCAGAAGTGACAAACATGACTGAAATGTTACACACTGCACCTCTAAGTGGGCTGGACTAGCAAAATCATAGCACAATGCCGCTGCATCAACCTCTCACATCAAACTAGACACACACACACACACACACACACACACACACACACACACACTACTCCTTGTCTTTTTCTCTCAAACCACCAGTTCCAACCCCCACGGGCTCCGCCTGCTGTCCCAGCCTAATAAGTGCAGGTCAATAAACCAACATCATCTCAACATCTTCTCTGTGATGTTTACACTTTAACAACTGGACTGGAACCTCCGGTGGGCCAGTTTAGGCCCATGGGCCGTGTTTTTGACACCCCTGCCCAGAAGAAAATTGTTGAAGTGTCTTGGTCTTGCTGCAACAGTACAATGAAAATACACATTAACATTTTAGTCCACCTAAAATCATTGCATTAAATCAAATGTCTGTGTAGTCATTGTGTGCATGCCCAAGTTTCCACCCCTGGCTTTGAGCCAGAAGATGAATTGCAGACAGAGCGGATAGTGATGTCATCAGGGATAGCGATATATAGAAATATAACGTGCATCATCTCAGAATTGTACAATACTCACCACTCCACATGGAACCAGTTTGCTAAGTCTTGCTAACTCTGTGGTTTGGACTGTGACCTCATACGTCGTCCAGAAAAAGGCTCAATGCCAAGAAGTTGAAAGGGGGCACATCACCTCTAATCATAGCGGAGTTGAACATCTGTCAGTCATCGATTGACAGCCATGGCCCCACCCCCTCATCCCCGATCCCATGCTTGTGCACTGGGAAAAGGACAGTGTTCCAAATCATTACTTTTGGGAGTTTTAACTGTAGATTGACTGAAAGGTGCAGTGTGTAAGATTTGGTGACATCCAGAGGTGAATTTGCATGTCGCATCCATCACCTCACCCTCACCCTTCTGAACATGCAGGAGAACCTATGGTCGACTTCAGTTGTCATTCAATCTCAAAAGATGTTTAGTATGTCCACTCCGGGCCACTGTAAAAACATGGCGGCCCCCACAAAAATGACAGAAATCTGACACACTGCACCTTTAACTAGGCATATAAACATGTAAAATGTCTCTCCACACACACACACACACACATACACACACACACAGCCTCAGCTCCCTTGTCCTCTCCAGTCTGTCACACACACACACAAACAGTTGCACACTTGAATCCACTCTCACACATGTACCCGCTTCTCATGCACACATGCAGTGAACCTGATCTTTACCTCCTTTTGTATCCTGTGTCACTGGGCACTCCTTGCCCCGCCCACATGATAGCGCCTTTCCCAGGACCCTTACTTCCTGCATTCACCCCGTTCCCATGGCAACTAAGCTTTAAATGGCCAGAGCGTTCGCTATCAGCCAGACTTGTCAAAAACAGCCTCACAAAGAGTGACACTGGGAACCGGCAGCTCGCGCGCTATCTGCACCATTTCTTATTTCTTCTCCGAGGTGTCAGCAATGTTTCCCCCCTCTGACTCCGACACACGCACCCACCCACCACTCAGATCATATACGCACACACACACACACACACACACACACACACATATTTAAAGATTTCTGCGAAGGAACACACCCGCGGCGAGATATGGACTTTGACTGACAGTGGGACCGGCCTCCAAAAGGCATGGAGGAAATGTTCTTTGGTAAACTGATGAGGTGTGGAGACAGACAAGTGATATTCTACAGCCCCAGAGTGCCGGAGCTCTGATACTCGTTCAAAGGGTTTTCTGTGCCGTGTTTTCCTTGCTCTTTTGAGGAATCCATGTGTTTTTGATGGCCCCTGCGCCGGTCATTTCCTCCCTACCGCAGGGGCTATGCAATCTTCATTTCATATCTTCAGAAACTCACAGGGGGAGAGCACCAGGGGTGTGAGGCGCGGAGGTATCAGTGTGTGAAAATGAAGGACACAATTCCATATTCTCCTTGTGTTTTCCATCGCAGTGCAGTGTGTGTGTCAGCGCACGTGTGCGTGTAGATCATTACACTTTCTTCCTCCAGGTTTTGTCCATATGTGGCTGAAGTGAGGAAGTCTTGTTTTATGTGCCGCTCTGCCGCACGCTGACGGACGAAGCGCCTTCTTTAAAGGTGCAGTGTGTACGACTTGGTGTCATCTCCTGGTGAAGTTGCATATCGTATCCATCACCTCACCCCTCCCATCCGAGCATGCTGGAGAACCTAAGGCAGCACTCAGAAGTTGTCATTAAACCTCAAAAGATGTTAAGTACGTCCACTCTGGGACATTGTAAAAACATGGCGGCCCCCTTAGGGTGGACCCGCTCCTGGTGCAAATATACAGTAAAGGGGAAATTTCAGGGTTATGCAAAAAAGCAAGCATTCATCGGGGTGATTATACATTTGTAAAAATGTCGATATAATTGTTTTGTTATGCTATTTCCATAGGTAGACAAAACTTGACCAAAATCGTACACACTGCACCTTTAAAATGCTGTGTGTGTGTGTGTGTGTGTCACTGCAGGAGAAGCCGTATAAATGCAGCGAGTGTAACAAAGCCTTCAGCCAGAAAAGAGGACTGGATGAACACATGAGGACCCACACGGGCGAGAAACCATTCCAGTGTGATGTAAGTATCTCCCAAAGCAACCTGTTAGCCCCTCCATTCCTGTACTTATGTCCACGTTTGCGTGCACGAGTGCGTGCATCTGTGTGTGTGTGTGTGTGTGTGTTTGAGACGGCGCCCTGGCACCTGGCCAGATGTGGGGAAGAGTCGGGGGAGCGGCTCAGTGAGAGGCAGATACAGATCTTGTTTCTCTTGAGGGGCCGAGTGGGCTGATCTCACGTAAACACATTGAGAGGATCACAGGGAGAGATTGCCCTCTGTTTATAATACTGCAGCAGTAATAATTACTCTCAGAGACAGAAGATCCTCTGCACAAACTCATTACTGCATTTGTGGAAATGGGAAACATTTGGCAGTTTCTTTGATTTTGTCGTTTCTTTTTTCTTTTTTTTCCAAATCAAAGCCACAATTGAATCTGTACCATCTTTGGGCGGATTTGAACATTTTAAATCCTTTGACGCTCTCTCTCATGTTCAAAACATTTTAATGGGATGGATGAATTGTAAGCTAAAGTTACCACAAGCTACCGCTCTAGATCCTAGGAAGTAAAGTAACTGAAACGGTTCCCTTGTTCTCATTAGTCATATCGAGAGCTGGAGACAGAAATCTGGTGTCAATCAGGTGCTGGTTCCCCCACAGCCATTATCTACAAGTCCCAATCACAACTCAGATTCTGATGCTTCACATCAGTGCCTTAGCTCTCTAAGGGAATAATTGCCCTGTTTACAGGCAACATAAACATTGCCACACGCGTCTATTCAACATTACATTAAACCCTGGTGACAACACACGCTCTTACCTGGCTCTGGCAGCACAAAACCAACAGTTGGTGAGATCCCAACAGCAAAATCAGGGATGTCAAACCAATTTTAGTTCAGGGGCCACTTATGCCCCAATTTCTTGGTCCTAAGTGGGCCAGACCAGTAAAATCATAGCATTATAATCTATAAACGTCAACATCTCTCTCGTTCGACACCCACCTGTTTTAAGGTATAATCCGTACATTGAAAAAAGTCTGAATTTCCGGTAAATAGAATTGATACATGAAACTATCTTTTTACAAATCGTTGTGAACTTATTATTATACCAGGTTTCCTCAGGTTAAAGTCATCCACTGACAGTTGAGTCGGCGTCAGATTTTGAAAATGCGCGTTAGGTCAGGCTAGAACACAAATAATCAAATACACTACATTCGATTAATCCTGCACCTAACTGGGGTTTCTCATATTTTCCCCTTTGCTCCGATTACCTTTAGTCAGTGGCGTCTTCTCCGGTTCTAAAACAGAACACGCTCTACGTCCCAGAGGAATCATCCATACTTGTTATTTCAAACCACAGAATCAGTTTCCCATTCACCGTCGGTGAAGCATCGCCAGAAAGTGTCTCACCGACGACATCCAACATTCAGCTGGTTCCCCTTTTTCCCCCCGCTCAAGCTTCGGACGAGACTTGTTCGTGTAAATAATCCCCCCTATCCAAGATAATAGAAATAACATGTGGCATTGTCCTTTGGTCTGTGTCAGAGCGGAGGATCGTACTGTTCCTGGAAGATTGTGCAGATCGAGGGGTTAGAGGGGTTCTGAGCGGCGTCTGTCATAGCAGCGTGCAAGACGTTGCGGACGTGTCCAGGAACATCTTGCTCACTCACCTCCCTCAGCCGCCTCTCCCCGTTTCACCTCATGAAATACAAAACCTTAGAATCACACCGGATCAGACACGTGAGTTGTTCCAGTCTGATAACAAAGCAGGCTCAGGATCACGTATTGATTCATGTGTCCTCGTCAGCCTCGGCGCCGTGTTACATGAGGCCGCCTTGCTCTCGTTCACAGCTCCGGCCCCTTTTTTCTTTTAAGCCCGCAGATGGAGTAAACTGTCTGTGAGATTTTCTGAATGTAATTCATGGCCCTGAAGTTCTCCACAGATGGAGCGAGGAGGAGACATGCTGTGATTTTTGAAGCAGCATGTTAAACTGCAGCTGAACGCCAGCCAGCCAGCGGCGGATTATTATGATTGATGGAGGACGGTGGAGTCATTTGTACAGTGTGAGATGGCTCATTTATGATGGATGTTAAGCCCCGCCTCTCCTGACTGCTGGAAAAAAGGGACGGGATTTCTGTCTGGTGATTTGTCTGAGCCTGTGATGATACCGAGCAGGATCTGTTCACATACAAGGTCAGGGGTTAAACAAATAAATGACATTATCTTCGGAGGTGGAGTCTGTAATTGGTGCCTAAAGCAGCGAATCATTTGATTTGTTCAGAGTGCACCGACTGACGGACGTACCTGTGACCCGAGCTGACCTATGCTCACCCCGCGCAAATGGAATCTTCCCATTAAGTCGGAAACGTTGGACAGAATTGAGCGAGTCACAGTTGATGTAGTTGATATCAACATCGCTGTCCTCCCCACGCCGTCTCCTCCACTTTTACAGGCATTTCGTTTTGAGAAGTTGTGAACCAGGATATTAAGATTGTGTTGAGGATTCAACAGACCTTTGAAATAGCCCACTTGTAATGTATAAACAAAATAAGAGCAGCTCATCATTCAATCTCACATATGATATCAACTTTTTAAACTGTAAAGTTTTCAATGAAAATAAACCAGGTAGAATCAACACAGTTTTCTGACTGTTCTAAAACTGTTGTAGGATGACCCATAGCATCAACGCCTGGCATGACAACACAGCATTACAACCGTTTCCATCCACTCCCTGTGCGCCGTCCGGCCCGACATCCTCGCTCACAACACGTGAGCAACAATTCGAAGCGTGACCCAATTATTCAAATGAAGGTTAAGTAACAGGAAGGAGGTACATGTTACGTACATTCCACCTGTCAGAGTGAAATCTGTCAGGCACAATCAGGCATCAAGACTTCCAATACTTCATGCCAAAATGCTGGAGAGGACAGGTTAAAAAAAACAACAACCGCAAACACGAACACTATTAAATTTTGCGTTTTCTTGTTTCAGGTGTGCGACCTCTCGTTCAGCTTGAAGAAGATGCTCAGCAGACACAAGCTGACGCACAACCCCAACCGGCCCATGGCGGAGTGCCAGCTGTGCCATAAGAAGTTCACCAGGAACGACTACCTCAAAGTGCACATGGAGAATGTCCACGGGGAAACCGAGAGCTAGAGGCAATTGTTGACAACGTCTGATATTCGATTCCGCAGATTGAGTTCAGCCTCGCGCTACATGCTGTAAACACAGATGGATGGACAGCAGGAACGTTGTTATTAAACATACGTACATGTAGGATATGGAAAGCATTACGCCGGGTGTTCTGACATCGAGACAAAGACTGTACATTAGTGATTTTTTGTTTTTTTTTCTACTGTTTTGGAACAAACAAAATTCCAGTAATGTTTGATCTGCCTCCAATGGGCTGCGTCTGCGCCACAGGGGAAATGAAATGTCTGACATGTCCCTCACAGTGTTTCTGATTCCTGACCAGTGTTACTGATCGTACTGCCCCGACCAGACCTCCTTCAATGCAGCGTTTACTGAAGACCTCACTGTACATCTGTGACCAGTCACCACGATTCAAAGGAAAAGGAAAGAAAATCCAACCAAAGAACTTTTTCTTCTTCATTTTTGTCCATTTTAAACATGTTTACATCTCCTTGCATTTCACAGTTGTTCTTTCGTGTTCAAATATGTTTACTGTTGACTTCCTGTCAAGGCCCGGAGCGAAAGTAAAAAAAACGTGCTCGATTTCAAAAGATCAAGGGTTCGAAGTATTAGGGGGAGAAAAAAAAACATGGAGACCTGACGACAAAATCTGAAACAGCTCACAAATAAATGTATTTACTTATTTGGAAGCTAGAAAGTATACGTTTACTGTTCCAGTCCTTGACGGTGAAAGCTAAGAGCTGCATGTTTGTTGCACCATGAGAGAAATGATGGGAGCAGAGCAATGGATGCCAGACCAGACCAAAAAAATGTGTTTAAAAGTTTGCACATTCCAGATGTGGAGCGAAATTTGAAGTTTTTTTGTGTCAGTGCTGGTTTGTTGTTTTGTTATGAGTTGGTGGAAAACTGAACTGACGCAGTAAAGAAATTATCTAAGAGCGACTGATTCCTTTCTTTCCAATCACCTCTGGTACGAAGAGACGGTCAACATTTGTAGTACTTCTCCTGTTTTTGATCAATTGTTTGCTGGTTTTCCAGAGGGATTGCATCTCACAGTACTTCCCAACCCAACATGACAGTTTGTTTCACAATGAGACAAAATACAAAGTCAATTCAAGACAATTAGATGTCCCTTGTAGTTGCTTGAGTTGAAACATTTGAAGAAACCCCACAGGGTTGAGTTTGTCTCCATCTGACAAAAATATAGCCACTCACATGAGTGAGCATCAGACACACGGACACAGAGGACGACGAAATTAGCCAGACTCTGGATCCTGGCCATGGATTCTCAAGGTGTCCATAAAGGTACGAGGCAACAGTCACAGTTAATGTCCACCAGAGCTGCCAACAAACAGAAACGACCAGACCAATGTTGTATACTGACATTGTAATCACCTGAATTTATGAAGTTCTTGTCACATTTCTTCACAACGAGCCCTTTAATGAGCTTTATTGACAACTGAGGGATTCCTTAGGTTCTCCTGCATGTTGAAAGGGAAGGGCGAGGTGATGGATAAAACATGCAACATCACCAATGGATGTCACCAAATTGTACACGCTGCACCTTTAAAGTGATTCTCCGAACATAATGCCCTCTCAAATATTGAAGCCTGGTCGATGCAGACGATCAGAGAGTGATGTGCAGGATCTTCACACCACCGTCACAGGGGGAGGGGATGGAAACGTAAAGTGAATCAGAATTGGATTGACCGCAGCGTGGACGCTAATATTCACTCAAAAGTCACAGAGCTCCGCGCTCACTCACTGTCACTTCCATAAATCACCACTTCACATGACATCCAAACCGTTTAAAACCTCATCCCCCGGGAATCCTTCGCCTCCTGCTCTATTGACGTGTTTGTGAACGCTCGACATTGGCAGAGTTCTGGGAGTGAAGGCCAATTAAGGCTTTTTATTTTCCTCTGTCGGCCGCAGTCACCGACCGCTCGGCTGATCTGTGATCTGCGGAGCCGCACACTAAAGAGCGCCTCTGATGGTTTCTCTCTGTGGATGCGGCCGCTCGTTCTCACATCCATCCCCTGCTGAGTTTCTCTGGTATCTCTGGATTCTGTGGGAGAGCCGCGAGTCGCTCTCAGCCCTCGCTCTGTGACGTTTGTCGAACGGGCTGCTGTTCAAACACCCCCCCCCCCCCCCCCCCCCCCCCCCCCCCCCCACCCCTTCCCCCTGGCCCCCTCCCCGCCCCCCTCCCGATAAATCTTGCCATGTGTGGCTTTGGCTCCCTGAAAACACATAACTGCTCCAGCATGTCTTTCTTCACGTCTCGGAGCGTGCGCTGTTTTTATAAACAATTAATTTCTGGTATTCATTCTGGATCCCGTTCCGGCTTCGCCGCTCTCGGTTTTGGAAATCAAAAACCGCACGCTGCCTCCGCGTTCCCATCAGCTGCTGTCAGGCGTCTGAAGATGTGCGGTCGGCGGTGACCGGGTTATCCCGCCGTTCGCGGCGTGGCCGCGCAGGGCGGGCGTGGCGCCGGGGGCCGCCGGGGCCCTGCAACGCCGCCCGCTTGAGCTTGCGTCTCCCACCGCCTGCTGTTCAGTGGTGAGGCCCCACTCGCGGACACAGTGGCATTCGTGTCGCATCATGTAAACCAGTGGTTCTCCACTGGTCCGCTTTTAGGGGCCCGCCATTACCGGGTTCTCCTCTATCTGTGAAACTGTATTAGCATCGAGGGGCATCATCGCCACCTACTGTTGGGAGTGTGAACGGAGGGCACTGGCAGGATTCTCAGCCTCACCGAGAATGAGTCCGCGACCCACCAGTTGAGACTCACTGATGTAAACAGCAGTAGCAGGGATTTCCAACGGTGGCGAAGAATCATCGGCCACATGTCGTCTTTGTCTTGGAGCGGCTGACAGGTCGTCCCTGCTTTTCATTATCGCCGTGACGACGCGCGCCGTCTCTCATCGTCCATGTTCCAAGCGTTTCCATTTCTGTGCCGCAACTTTTGGATTTTCTCTGGGGATTTTCCCGTTGACCCGATGATCTTGTCCTCTCCACTTCAATCAGTGTTCCTCCCCCGTGTGCATCCCGGCCTGCATGCGTCTCTCCCTTCCTACTGGGTGTATCATGCCAGAGCTCCCAGTCAATGTGTTTCTAATTACATGTTTTTACTGGAAGCCCCAGTTTCCTGTGGAGCCTCCCCGTTAGTGAGTGCGGCCAAACTGGGCCCCGGCGAGCGTCCGCGGAGCCCGGCGCCGGGCCACGCCCACCGCGCAGGAGTATCATTACTACCCCTGCCGGGGTTTACGGCCGACCGCCGTCACGTTAGGAATGGCACGGGCACACTTGTCTGACCCGTGTGTGTTTGGCCAGCGTTGCCGTGGCGACCGGTAGCCCCTCCGTCGCACTTCCCCCGGGCAGAGTGGCGAGGAATGTGAGCGGTGCCATCCAGAGGAATTGAATACGAGCGGGCGAGGGTGGGTTCGGGTGTTCACGGGTCGGAGATGGACCGTCCCTCGAAGCCACGTTTCCATGGAAACGGACCGTGGAACCTGAGTGCCTAAAAATCCTTGACACCGAAAACCAAGGAAAGGTCAACTGCTTGAGCCAAAGGGCTCAAACCACAAAGTGACTGGTCTCCAGGCGTGCGCACACACACACACACACACACACACACACACACACACACTCCACTCTCACGAGATATCCGTCTGCTATTTCTGACCGACAAGATGGTTCTAATTTAATGGTCAGACATCACTCCAGGCCAGAGCCCGGTCGGTGCACCAGGGCAGGTAGACAGGAATCGGTTCATTTGGAGGAAATTAGAGGCGGAGCCATCATTAACCCGCACGGCCTCAAACCCCCGAACTCCACACGGCATTCATCTTCATTTGTACAGAGCCGTCGGACAAAGACAACCAAGTGAAGATCCGACGGACAACGAAGAAATCTGAAAACAGCACCATCATATTTTCTTGCTGAGTCATGGTAAAGTCATCAGTCAGACTCATTCATCCACAGTGAGTGATCACCCACAAGCTATTTGTCCTTCGTTGTCATCATCCTTCCCCTCAGTCACTTCAACGGGGGAAAACTCTGCCACTGCTCTGACTGAACTTCTCGTACACCGATGATGTCATAAGTAGCTTCGGAAAAAAAAAAAAAAAGTTTGTTTGTTCATTTGCAAGTCAAAGTAAAGACAAAACTGCCAAACAGACTTCCACAGAACTTGGCGCATGGAAGGGATGGGTCAGTGGGCCCAGAGAGACACATATTCAGGCACGGGCAGCTGTGGCTGAGGGGGGTCAGAGGAGCTGTCCACTGACGAGACGGTCGGGGGTTCGATTCTGGCAAGCCACCGAACCCCACGTTGTCCCCCGGTGGGTGCAAATAGAGGCACGGTGCGAATGTTTGAGTGTCGGGGTGAATCTGGACTACGAAGCGCTTGGAGAGTTCTTCAAAACTTGCTCAAGTGCCACGTACAAACAGAGCATTTACCATTGGACGAGGAATTAACATCAGTGTCTTGATGATGATGAGGCATAACGGCATGTGTCAAACGCTATTGTGTCACGAGCTGTTCTTCATGTTTGAGGCCTACGTCTGCCTTGAAACTACCTCATAGGTACACACACACACACACACACATACACACACACACACACACACACAACCATGGCCTACACACAGTTGTTGTGGCCACTTCATAGTGCGCGTCACTCTGAATTAGCCACTGAAACTCTGGTCCCGGCGCAGGAACAGTGGCGGCTGCAGGGCACCACAGAGTCTCTTTGGACTCCAGGACAGCGTTTCTATATGCGCCACAGATCCGGCACTGAGCTCGCGCTGCCTCGGCCGCTCCACCATCCATTTTGTTTCCTCTTGATTTGAGAGCAGCAGGTAGAGGCAAGTGCGGTCAGGAAACTGGGAAATACCGTGTTACCGCTCGGACCAATCACGGCTTGGACCATTTTCGCGGTCTGTGTGGCCTCGAACGTAAAGTTAGATTGTGCGTGTTGTATCCATCACCTCACCCTTATTCTTTGGACCGTGCGGGAGAACCTGTGGTGGCCCTCAGTTGTCATGAACACTCAAAAGATGTTCAGTATGTCCACTATGGGCTGCTGTAAAAACATGGCGGCCCCCGTAGAGAGGACCCGCTCCCCACACATTAATTATTCAATAATGGGCTAATTTAACGGGAATGGGAACACAAATACATTTAGGTGATTGTGAAAATGTCAGTATGAAATTGTGTTGTAATATTTTTTCTACCAGTCGAAGAAGCAAAAATGACCAAAATCGTACACACTGCGCCTTTGATGTTGCAGTGTGTGTCTGAAAGCAGCTTTGGAAGCGTCCCATGAAAACCAGGCCCCAGAGTATCCGGGCAGAACTTTGCTCATAACACATCCTGCGCCAGCTCGCCTTTTCCCATAATGCATCGCCGCATAAACAAAGCACAACCCTCAGTACCCACAACTACAACTGTTAACTCGCTGCCTTATATGTTTTCATTGTGACCACCTGACCCTCTTATTTTCTTTACCCATCATTGTATTTATGTTATGGCTGATCGCTGTATATTGATTTAAACCCAGACAGGAAACTGAGCCACATCTGAATCACCACAACACAATGGCCCCCGGCTCGGACGCCCCCTCTCATGCAAAACACAATACTGTACAGAGGGTGAGAGCATGTCAGGGAATGCTCCAGAAAGAACGAAGGGGAATTTTTTTTTTCTTTCTTCAAAGCAGTCATTCTCAGCTGGTGGGTTGCGACCCAAAAGTGGGTCGCGGACCAGTTTTCAGTGAGTCGCGGGCCTTTGAGTGGGAAAAAATAAGTTGTCGGACTGCCGGCGATTCATACTCCTTAACAGTAGGTGGCGATGATGCCCTATAATGCGAAAAGACCTCCACCAATTCTCAGACAGAAATAAACCCAAAATGTTAGTTTTATACAATAATGGACTATAGTGAAGCACGGGTTCGACGCCGACTACATGAAATGTGGATTTTCATAGCATAAACATCATCCTCAAAATAAAAGCACAGGATTTGTTGTTTTTTTTCAAAACTTTTTTCCCCAGTCAATAGCCTGAAACCCACAGAAAATGGGTTCGCGACCCACTTTTGAGTCATGACCCACCGGTTGAAAATATTTTTGTGAATTCCAAAACATCCTTTACAGCAGGGCTGTCAAACCCATGTTAGTTCAGGGGCCACGTACAAGCCACTTTTTTCTCCAATGGGCCGGACCGGTAAGACCAGGGCATAACGCCACTGGATCGACCCCTCACCTCAAACCTGAGACACACACACACCGACTCTCAACTCCTCCACGCCCTCTCCCCAACTCACTACTTCCGAGAGGCACCTACTCCCCCTAGTGTCCCGGCGTAGTTGTGCGAGTCAGTAAACCGACATCTCAACATCGTCTCGGTAATTTGTGCACTAAAATCGTCCACGATGCGCCTTTAATCTTCATCTTAAAGGAGATCAAAAAGAGTGACAGAAGATCCAGAGTCCGACTGGGAGGGTTAAAGACGTCAGTCAGCGTGGCGTCCACCTCGGGAGCTGCGCGCGTTGCTCGGTCCTGTCAGCACCTTGTCCCTGTGCGCCATCGCTCCTCGGCCTCATTAGGAGCAGCGGCGCTGTCCTCACCTCGCGCACACCGAGCGGCGGCGGAGCCCGCAACTCCGGTCCGTCGCTCCAGGTCGGTAGTTGTTTTTGTTTAGTTTTTTTGGGTTTTTTTTTTTTTACGACGTGCGATCTTTACAAAACGAACCGTCGGGGTCAAAGGAAGCGGCGCCGACGCCGCCGAGCTGGAAGTCCAACTCGGCAGAAAACACAGAAGGAAACCGAAAATCCAATAAGATGTCGACCTTTGCCGCGGTTCAGCGCGACCCGCGGAGGAGAACAAGTCTGTGATGAGCTGCCAGGAACCAAATTCATGCCATTCGCTTTATTGGATGTTTGAGGACGGCGCATGAGAGGCCGTCTCTCCTGCAGCTCGGCCTCTCTCTCTCTCTCTTTCTCTCCCTCTCTCTCTCTCTCTCTCTCCGTCTCGCCGCCTGCTGCTCGCAGATTTATGGTCAGGTGATTAGCGATGACAGAGAAGACTCTTCTGCCGTAGCCAAAACATTTGTACGAACGTGACGAGAGATACCCCGTAATTCCTCCCTTTTAGTCTCCAGTCAGACTGTGGTTCACCCCCCCCGCCCCCCCCCCCACCCCCTACCCCCCCACCCCCCGCCCTCCCTGCACTCTCATTGTCTCGGCGACCTCCCTTTATCTCCCTCATTCTGTCAGACCTGCGCACGGCCCAACACAAACAACACCACGCTCCTGCCGGGTCGGAGGAGGAGGAGGAGGAGGAGGAGGATCAGGGGTGAGAAGAGAAAACCTCCTCCCGAGCCACTGCAATAACACATGCGAAGTATTTTTCATTTTTTTTAAAGGTGCAGTGTGCAAGATTTAGTGACATCCAGAGGTGAAGTCTGCTCTTCTGAGCATGCAGGAGAGCCTGTGGTAGCCTTCAGTTGTCTCATAAGATGTTGGGGAGGGGGGGGGAGCGGGGGTGAACATATGTAGGTGATTATAAATTCATGAAAACGTCAGTACGTAATTGTTTTGTCATCGTTTTTGAAATGACAAAAATGAGCCAAATCGCACACTCCGCACCTTTGACTGTGCACGACGAACCGTCGGAGCAGCAGAGAGCAATCAGTGGACTTCAACCTAAGCAGTGACATAACATTGGTCTCATTGTCCCCGGCTCATGCCACATTTCTGTTTTGAATTTTGCACCATGTTTGAAATTGACTCTTGTGTGAGTTTGGAGAAACCAAACACCACAGCCAGGGTCTGTTTCCTGTCAGAGCGGCTGGAGAAGCAACACTGAGATACACACCTTTCATGTGCTGATTTAGGTTTCGCTCCAATGAGCAGCAAACACACCCTCTCTCTCTCACACGCATGCACAAACACACACACACACACACACACACACACACACACACACACATGCACAAGGACCTTCATGGAGAGAGGCCTCCAGTGTCTGCAGCTCCTTCTGAAAAGTGTGAGGTGGAACCAGGATTCCTGTCTGGGTGCCGTGAATTAGCCACGCTGAACTTGTTAACCCAGACCACACACACACACACACACACACACACACACACACACACACACACACACACACACACACACACACACATACGTGCACTGACTGAAAATGTCCTCCCACCATACAGGAGATTCGTGCGAGGGGAGTGACGGTTGTCAGAGTGAACAGCTGCCTGCTCCAAAACACATCTATCTTCTACAGGAAGTTATTGGTCAAACATATGTAATGAATCTGTTGTTCATGTCTTGTTGACCATGACCATATCTGTCTTCCCCACACACACACACACACACACACACACACACACACACACACACACACACACACACATTTAACAAATCTCATGGACGAACAGACAGAGAACCAAGGTCATGGATCTGTTGTATAAAAGAAGGATGGTTCACTCCCACACACATTTGGGATCCGCACAACAAAAGCTCTCAGTAGCTTGGATAAACACGAGCAACACGTGCTCGTGCGTCCGAACACAGTCCATACAGACTCCTTTCAAAAACACATGTGGAATAGGACACATCTCGTTGTCGTTGTTGATTTCCCGTCTGCGTCCTCGGCCCAATCGACAGAAGAGGTAAAAAAAAAATCATTTCGGTGATTATAAATTCATGAAAATGGGCGATTGTAAAAAAAAAAAAAACGGCGGCTTTATGTAAATATACATTAAAGAACTCATCTCAGGGTCATGTAAAAAGCAGGTCATGTGTATTGAGGTGATTTTACACGTGTACAAATCTCAGTGTATGTGATTTCTCCCTCATCCTACAGGTAGTGATTAAAAGGGACCGCCATCGTCCACACTGCACCTTTAAACGCATCGACCGAGGTGCGCGAGTGACTCAGATCGAAGACGTCGGGCAGACGTTTTGGGACCGAGCGCCTCCCGTCGGATGCCGCTCTCCCGCAGACCCGGCTGGAGAGGTAAACCGTGACGTGACACCTCGGGTGAGGTGGATCTCCGGTCCGCGCGAACAGGAAGTAACGTCCAGTGAGCGGTCACAGCGCAGCTGCGTGGTCCACGCTCAACGAGCAGGAGAACTCTCACGTCTGTCATGCAACGTTTCTTAGAAGTGGGGGGGG
>JAFBJT010111584.1:9884-24361 GCA_016785325.1 Chascanopsetta lugubris
ATGTGTGTGGGTGTGTGTGTGTGTGAAAAAATAAGAGAGTAAGGGTGTGTGTGTGTGAGAATGACAGTGCGTGTGCGTGTGTGTGTGTGTGAGAATGGTCCTGTCTGCGCCTGTGAGTTACTGTGTTGATAAAGTTTTGCTAGCTTATCTGTTTAACACAGCCAGTGAGAGTAGCTTTCGTAATGAAAAATGTGTTCCACGTGTTTAATATGACAAAAGCAGCCATTTTAAATAACAGCAGAGGTGGTTATTATGTGACGCTATGACAAAATTGCTGTTGTTGCCAGATGGGACATTAGCTGCTTATTTGGTTGTCTGTCATGAGTACATCACAAAACATTTGCTATGGAAAACAATGCAAAACAATTAAGGCCGGAATTTCTTTGCTGTTCTTATATAAGAGAAGGGCTCTTCATTTTCAGAGCATTATTCATTTCACGCTCAATTACATGTAATGTCTCCCCGCAAAACCCTGCCCCCTCTCAAATAGACTCTGCACGTGAGCCAATTACCCCTACTACTGCTCAACAGTGTTGACACTCACTCAGGGCAAATACTGTGCTTGCAGAGATGTTCCAGGTTCCAGTCTGAGTCCTTACGCTCATGCATCTTGCAATTGCTGATTTCTGTCCTTGCTCTTGGAATAGAGTGTTAACAGTCAGAGCTAGGATCGGATGATTTGTCAAATGCATTGATTCATTTTCATTTACTTTCATTATCTTATGGTGTGTGGTGTGTGTGTGTGTGTGTGTGTGTGTGTGTGTGTGAGTGTGTGTGTGTGAGCATATGCCATTAGCTTAAGGACGCATTCTCCTTCTACACAACTTAATGGGAGTATATATTTATTTTCTACCCCAAACAAGCCAAATCATAAAGTACAAGGTATTTCTATGTTGTGCTGATTTTACATTGCATGGCTCCTTTTTTCCAGGTAGATGCTGTTGAAAATACTGTCAAGGCATGTCATCCGTTACTATTAACAGAGAATATTGCTTATTATCTGTAAAATGTACTAAACCTAAACATTGCTGCAGGGAGAGCTCTGTTAGTGCAAGTAGACAATTATTCATGTTTCTCTTTTTCCCCCCAAAGGTAAGGGTATGACGGTGACAACAAAAGCCATCTCTAACCACCTTGAAATTTTCTCCCTGATTGCAATTGCGCATTGAAGCTCCATCAAAAGACTCAAAAGATGTTATCACGGTGTGGACAGGGCTTTCAAAGCTGGGGTTCCATTTTCCCTCCTCTGCACATGAAGTTCAGAATAGGCTGCTGTTCCAATCAGCCAGGCCAAGCCACAGCCCCTGGTTCCCACAGGAGAGTCCAAACCTCAAGTGCCTAGAAATCCAGAGCCTCTGCTGTCACCAGCACAATCAGTGCCAATTCAGAATCCAGGCCAGACCTTCCTTCAATCCTGATGCCATGTTTACCATCTGACATCCAGCCCCAGCCCCTTGGTGATATGGCACACTAGCTTCTGCTCACCAGTTTCCTATCCCACCAACTCATTGAACTGATCTTGCATCTTTTGAACGACAGTAAACTACTCCTGATTACCAGTTTTCATTCATATGATGCATGTCCTCTGGACTTACATACTGAAACCCAGTGTGATTTCCAGTGACTTTCCAGTGGTACAAAATAGGCATGTACGGTATATACCGGTCCTTAATAAGTGCCACAGCACTAAAGGCATTTAATAAGACACTATACTGTGTTTGTAAGAAAAAAAGTGTACGGTGTTAGCGGTGACACTGCTGTGTGCCGTTGTTGCAGTTTATGCATTGTCATATGAGCCAAGGCACGTGGTGAGGAGGCAGTGCTGAGACTGAGATTAGAGAGAGAATGGCAGCTGTGGCAACAACAAATAAGCCACAACTGGAGAACAAAGACAGCGCCTGCAAATTGAGATATTTCCGCTTCAAAGCCAATGAAAATGGGAAATAAGAAAGCGCAGAAACTCCGGTCTGCAAGCAGTGCTACGAAACCTGTCTTGCCAAGGGTGGCAATCCATCATAAAATCTGTGACGACTTCTGCCCGCTGGCTCACGCTCAGCTTTCCTACTCTGCTTAGGGGACATGGCGGCTGTCACCAGTCTCCTCCTCTGAAGGTGATTCACCATCATGGACGTAGACAAGTGATATGAAAAGTTGACACTCTGTACATATATAAATGCTCTACACTACCCTGGTGCTTTCCATCCTGCCACCTGGGCATCATCCTGGGCTCTTCATCTCCACCCTTGCCTTGTCTTTTGTTCCAATGTGACCATTTCCTCTACTCCCTGTTACCTGGCGCCGGACTATTTCTTTTGGATTTGTTTTACTGTTTTGGTTCCACTTGCCAGCGATAGCTCAATATATTCACATAAATATAGAATTATTATTATTTATCATTTTATCAAACTTTTATCAATCTCTTTTTTATGTCTTCAAGGAAGCAAGGAAGGAATGATAAGTATAAGAGATAAATCAAGAGAGATGATGCCAAATGGCACATTTTTGCAAGTAAGTCTGTAACAAGGAAAACAGACATATAGATAGATAAATAGATAAGGATGGAGCTAGTACGCCTATATGGGTTGGGAATAAGAAAAGCTTTAGTTCCTCACAGCAACAAAAGTATGGAAAGTGTCATCTTCCCCACATATTTGAAGACATACATTGACATACACAACCAAATGCTTTGGCTGTTGAAATCCTTCAGTGTGGTGGAGTGTGACGATGCATTTCCATCAGAACTGTTGCCCATCATAACAGTCCTGATATGTCCACTGTCCCCTGGGCAGTGGCAAAATCAGAGGACATCGAGGTTACACTGTTTTCCCGAGAACAGCAGAATCTTACCAGGGAGAGGTCTGCACTCCAAAAGAATTCTAATATTACTGTGCTGAGATGCTTTGAGAACATTTTGAGTCACTTTTATTTTATTATTTATAATTATTTATTATTTTATTCGGAAGAATTCAGATTTTCCCCGTCTCAGACTTTTTCTTGGCAAATGTTTGAAATTCATATAGTTCTCTGGTATCTGTGGAATTGCGATATTACATAAATTAAAAAAACAAATGATACAAACATCAACTCTTTTATTGTCTAGTTGAATGTCCAGTTTGTTTCTGTAACTGTACACTAACAATGCATGCAGCACTATTTATTCCACCGTACTGTACTACAACTGGCAGAACCTCTCGGGTCAATTCCTATGCCATTTGTTTTTTTAATACTTTATTTAGTTGAATTTTTTTAACGCTCACTCCCCGCCCAAAAAATGCATTGGATTTCTGAAGACTGCTAAAAATAAACTTTGTGGCAAACACAAGGTTTCAGACTGGTGAACTCACGAATCGAAACACCAATTACAATAAGCAAAAAGCACAGGATTAATGTCGAAATTAAGGTTCAATACTCCAGAGTGAGTCTCTGAATAAAAATGCAAAACCAAGAGAGAACACCGAATCACAATCAATCAGGTCGGATCAGTCAGAATAAAAGGCACAAAGAGACAGAAAAGAATGTGACAATGCAGAGACACAAAATAATGGGTAGAAAAACAAGAAAGAACTAATTGGGTCAAAGGCAGGGAATTCAAGATAGACAAATGCTGGACCAATGCACATGGCAAGACAATCGGGCAGAATGAGAGTGAGGCAGGCTCTCAAGTAACCATGGAAAGGTTAGGGGCTAATGACACACAGGTGGAGGTGATGAGACATGATGAGAGCTGATGGGATACACATAATCTTGACAAAATGACTTTGATTTTTGAATAAATATGATTGTGAGGAGTAAATGCTTTGGTTAGAGTACCAATTATACCAAAACCACTCACTAGCATTCAATGGCATCCCATGATGTTCCTGACCAACTGCAGTCTTGTTTAGCCACTATCTATTATCACTTTTTATGGTCATAGAAATATAAAATTCAAAAGTGGATCTTAAATCCTGGAACAAAACATGAAAGTCCTGTAGTTTTTCTTGAACAAAGGCCTTTATTCAGTAACGGAATTGAAAAATCATTCAAGGACTTTGACTCCTGAGAAGTCAACAGGGTGACAATCAGCAGCGACTATCGCCGGTGCATAGGTGTAAATTATGAGAAATGCACATCGACTTTGATGTCCATCAATAAAAATCTATCGAGTATGTGCTAATTCTCTGCAGCGCTACTGTATCTGGCGAGGCAGTTAAATTGGTGGGAGGGGTCTTCTCAAATCGATAGCCTTTTCTTTTCTCTCTTTTCTGCGGTGGTCTTTTGGACTCCTGTGGTGCTCGCAAATCCCCCTCATTTCAATGCAGTTTGCATCATGTTCAGTTGCCTCTCCTCCCCTGCAGACTCATCTCCAAAGAAGACAGTTATTGCAAAGATAAAAATGTTCTCTGGTGATAAATGAGCATCAAGTCTTTGCTGGATGCATTATCGAAAGAAAAATATCTTGTGAATTTCCACAAAAGCATTGTCTGGAAAGAAGAAAAGATAATCCATTGAAGAATTTTGCTTTTATTTTGGTGCGTATTTCTATCCGGTGACAGAAATAATATAATAAATATAAAAGACTCATCTCATCTTAAGTACCAACCTCCACAAACAATAGAACTGCCACACTGCTGCACTGCATTGTTCATATAGCCAGTGTGACTCCGGTGTTAGCATGATAACACAGTCCTTGGCCTGATTGCTTCTTCCTCATTTGACAGCATGCAATGAAAAATGTGTTTTCCACTGTGCACATTTGCAAAACCATTTTCAAAAAATATCTGTTTTCAGTTCCAATAAACGATGGCCTTGTGTGGGTGAAAGGTCAACAGAAAATTACAGTTTCAGTGTTTCAATTTGGACACCGTCAAAGTCGCTTCCTCAATGTAACAGTTACTTCTTACAATATTCTTCTATTGCGTTGGGAAAAAATGATTCTCTGATTATAAAACAGTGTTTCCATCGGAATGACGAAACAGCTCTCAGCTCTCTGTGGTTGGTTCCTCAGGGATCTCCTTTTATGGATGAATTGTTCAGGGAAAGCTTCCGATAGGAAGACGTGGAGTGTGCTACAAAGACCTCTGCAAAGCAGAGGGTAGAAGGTCCAGGGTGTTGACCTGAACACTTGGGAAACCGAAGCCAATGATGAATTTGGAGACAGATGACTCAGAAAGGACTCTCCAAGCACGGAGAGGAATTCCCAGCAGTCCCCAGAGGCAACGCTGAGGGGAAAAACACAGCCCGAGGACCGACAGACACACCAGCATCGGTCTTCACCTGGATCGAGTAACGACCGCACCAGAGGCACCATCATCAACATCTATAACACAGCTCCATGTCTCCTGACACTGACCAATTACCAGCAACCAGTTAGCTTATCAAATTTTCTATGACATAATAAAGGTATACTTTACGATGAAAAACTAGAAAAAATGTGACTACAATATGACATAATGCTCTTCACTTGGAATTTTTGTCTGTGTTGACCAATCACGTTTGACTTCTCGATTTTGCATATACTGTGCAGTAATTTAACATCTGCACTCACTTCAATGTTTTCAATGCATTTTCATTGAGTTTCTCTGTGCTAGAGCACCTTAACAAGCACAACTTCACCTTGGGGAAGTATGTCCGTTTCTGTGAGGCTGAGGGCAATTTCTCATTTGACTGCTCACCTGTGTAATGTTAACTTCACTTATTCAAATCAAGTCCATGCATGACATGATTTCATACCCCAAACGAGCAAAACACAGCAGCCACAGGGATGAGAGGGGGCAGTAGGTTTTACATGCAAACACAAAGCCTTAGGTTACATGAACAACCTCACCACTTATCACCTGCGCAATATTAAGAAAATCAGTCATATCCTATCCCGACAAGACTCCGAAAAACATAACCATGCCTTTATAACTTCTAGGCTGGATTACTGTAACTCTTTAATGTCAGGATGTCCCAGTAGGTCCCTGAAAAGCCTCCAGCTGGTCCAGAACGCTGCAGCTCGCACACTGACTGGAGCCAGACGACGAGATCATATAACTCCCGTCTTGGCTTCCTCACACTGGCTCCCAGTAAAAAGTAGAATAGATTTTTAAATCCTACTCCTTAGCGACGAGGCTCTTAATAATCACGATGGTACGATGGCACTAAGACTGTGGTGCGATAGCGCGGCACACTTTTTCCATTCTCTGGGGAGAGGCTCCCTTGAGCAGCCCTAGCAGGCTCCAATATCCCTCCATTTTATTTCAATGCAACGACATAGCTTGCCGATGTGACTATTCTCCTGACATGACAACTGGACTTGGAGAAGTGAATCCTCTCAGTGTGCATTTTATTGTGTTTTGAGCTGAACATTGAATTATGTCATTAAGAAGGTCCCATTTGGATTATATTCGGCGGGCGGGGGGGGGGGGGGTCTCAAATGTGACTCCTTAACAAGTCACCTCTGTGTGATTTTGTGTTGGCAATCTTTTTCTTTTTCTTGCAGAGGATTGAATCATGGTGATGTTGCACTTCATTAAGCCCTGTGAGAGCAATTCTGAAATACATTGGATTAATTGAGTGATGGATTGGTTGATTGGTTGGTTGATCATCCACATGCATCCTTGAAAACATAGCTACTAAGAAACTCAATTATATTTCACTGCTACACTCAAACTAACAGGTCAGCAGGGGTCCACATCTGCCCACACAAAGCAGCGAGGCTTGCTTCACTCACAGGGTTCAGAAGTGCAAGTGAGACAGAAACCTCCACTTCCACACTCATTTGCAATCAGCACGTCACATCTGTTAAGCCACTTTCAAGCTTTTCTAATGAAAAATTCAAAGATTCCCACTTGCCCTACTTCTACAGAAGAAATGACTGAGGTCAGAGTGTCTCTCTACATCGTCTCAGGGAATCATGCTCATGAGGTGAAATGTTGGTCTCTGGTCACATGGAGCTTCCAGAGGCATTGTGATGAAAAGCAGTGCACCACATAGTCATTGAAATCAAGTAAAAAGGGTCCAGAAGTAAAAAGCTATTAGGTGTTCATTTGGTCATTTCTGTCTAAAACTACACCAGCCTTGTGCCCCTCAATATTTATAAGAGAATTGTGATTCGTCAAGCCAAAAACGACAATAGTCTGAAACATAAATGTTCTGGAAATTTCTACATTTCACTAAGTTTTCAATCCAATTACAAGCTGCTGAAAAGATTTTTTGAGAAATAAAACTGAAATATTTGACTTTATTCCAATTCCTCCTCCACAAATACAAACAATACATCTATAAAATCTAGTTCAATGGTATGTCTTGAAAATATTATCTACATTATACAGTATGTCACATAAGTGCAAACTTAAGCCTGCAGACTAAACAGGATCTTCTAAGCCTGGGCCTTTTTAAACAAAAGAGTGCAAGTAATATAAATCCTGTGACCAACTGTGGGGGAGAGGTGAGGTCTGACAAATGATTCATAACAAATCATAATAAGCACAGATTATTTCAATAATAAGGCCTTTAGAAGAAAACAAATCAATGTTAAGACTTAATTCATCTCAGGCACACTGGCTTTTTACTGCCACATGCAACTAAAGTGTCTTTTTTATTAGATCCACCCTGATTTGGGCTCCAGAGCGCAAGTCGGCGGAAACAAGAACAAAATAGACGTGTCCTTATATAAACTGTGTTGTGGTTCTACAGAGATGATCTTTAGAATCCATTACATTTTAATGGTGATCAAATGTTATTGCAGATGAGGGTCAGACTTTGAGAGAACTAAACAAAAAACTCCCCACTACCATATCACTACCACACTTTTAAAATAGGTCAAGATGATTTAGGGAGTCTTTACATATAACTTTAGACGAGCAGGGTTAATTAGAACTGACTCAGTGACCTCAGACATAATCACTCTATTAGACAACAAACAGTACTCTGACATTTCACTGACTGCCCAACGAATTGACCTTTTATACAGGATTTGAAGGTCCAGTGTACGAGGTTCAGGTGAACTAATTTCCAAATCTATCATCGGCAATGGAATGAAAATAATTATTGTCATGTTTTCCTCCTAAACACGTGAAAGCACTGAGAGGTATTTTATTGCCCCAGAATGAGTTCTTTCTATTCACACCAGCGGCTGGTCCTTGCTACAGAGGCTGCCATGTTTTTCCAGTGGCTGAGGATAGAAAACTAAACACCTTCTAAATTTTAATGACAACTATCCTATCGTTAATCTATGCTTGGAGATTTACCACTGGACGACACTAGATCTTATAATATATTCACATTTTACAGCTGATTTAAAACTTGCAGTGAGCGCTAAAAACAAAACTGAGTATCATTCATATTGACGTAAACAGATGTACATGAACAATGGAGCCATATCAAAGAGCGGTGATGGGTGTTCATCGAGAAATAAGCAAGTCCTGCAAACTGTACCTTACAGAGCACATAGTCTGAGAAATGTGTGACCCACTCAGTAATGGCAATTTCTGTGTTTTGTATCATGTAACCTCTCAAATACTTTTGCACACCTTTAAATATTGAATGGAATTTAAATAACACATCCAAACAATTACAATCGTTGTTATTATTACTATGAAATGCTGTCGTTAATGTTGTTATTTTGTTGTCATTTGAATGAATATTAAACGACTTCACCCAAAGGAGGACATTACACATACCTACGGATAGTGTTGTTCTTCTGTGAACTTGCATTCATTGAAATGATCTGTGGTCAAACAGTGGAACTCGATGCAATCAGCTGCCTCAGCACAACACAACACAACACAACACAGACCCACACATGCAACGGATACATGATAGTCTTCTCTTCGTATCTTTAGATTGAGACATGACATCACAGCTTCAGAGACGATACGTTATTTCAAAAAGAAAGAAGAGAGAACAACCAAAACAATGGTGTCTTCTGCAGATACTTCACAGTATTCAGAGGACCCGTCAACGAGAAGACACTCAAACAGGTGACAAAATAAAACTCTGCAGAAGTTACGTCAGTGAATTTAAGGGGTGTTTCTCAGTTCGCCCGAAGTCACAACACACCTCAGGTTGAGAATAACACTGACTGTGTGTTGTTGTTGTTGTTGTTGCTGCAGTTGCTGTTGTCGTCGTCGTCAACAATAACTCATCGCTCACCTTCTCCTGTGCGCTCATCAGTCTCACTTTAATCCTCTCACACGCAGAAGTCATCCAGCAGGCGACAGAAACAAATCACGGGCCACTCTCTGACTGAAGTGCTGCTCCTGTCCACGCTCCGTGGGCTCCACTCGTTATATTCCCGCGCGGCTTTAGCGTCAGATCTGAGCCGCAGATTCGACACTCCGAGCTCCGGCTCTCCCCCCGCCCTCCCCCACCGCGGGAGGCAAATCCAGAGTGTCTCGGGCTCCGCGGCCATCAAACTTACTTATACTGACGGGCGGATGGATACCGTTCTACCGCGGAATCAATTCTAGCGTTTAAAAAAAAAAAAAGAATATTTACACTCTATATTTGTGGTTAAGTGTCTGTTCATTAACTGACCGAGACACGTGATGAAAACAATTCACTGTTAATTTAACTGAGCCGAGTAATAAACAGTTTAGCTAGGACTATTTTCCTTCCGCCGCTGCGTTGACCAGCAGCGGTGCTGTGCGATGAGGCAACATTTCTGCTGCCAATACCAACACTGGGATGGATACAGTTGACGTTTGAAGCGACGGGCCATGATCCAGTTTAGAGCAGCTGATCGTGTTGATGACGGAATGTGAGGAACGCCTTTACTTATCACTTCCCCACGATCTTAAAAACGTCTTTTTATTTCAGTGATACAAATATACCAGTAGCAACCCACAAGGTCAGGAAGTAATAAATGTACGAATTCAATAAGTACAGGCTGCAGCTATTGAATTCATCAAATATTTCATGTTTACACAAAACATAAACACAAATACAAGCAAAAACGTAGGCCATTACTTACAAAATGACAAAATTCTCCTCAAAAACCCACGAGACAAAGTTACACAGTTACAACTTTATTTTAATGAATACATTTATTTGGACATTCAGTCTGTTCCAAACGATGTGAAATGATCAGCAACACACACCTACACTTTACAGTTACAATCCCGCAGCCTCTTTTTATTATTTCCTGACCTTGTGATCGTGTTGTATGTGGAGATTCTTTGGATTCACTTTGAGTGAAAGTACATGTTTTTGTTTCTCATGCATGTGGGAGACAGAGAGGAGGAGAAGATGTTCACAGAGTTTACTCATCATTCATCACCAATTTCAGCGTCTGTTTCCGTTGGTTCAAAGCAGGTTCATATCATATTTTAACTTTTTTTATTTACCTCAATGCGGTTTTTGTCTTTCCTGCCCTCACTGTATGTCTGTAGAAACCTCTCTGCTACCACATCACACTTGTTGTGTTTTGCTGTTGTTTCTTTAAAGAAATGAATCAGTTCTTAATCCTCCGTCTTTTAGCCACACTTGAAAGAACTGGTCTGTGACCTTCACTCTGAAAGACTCTCAAAGTGAATGAACTGAGCAGTTACAAAGAAACTGCATTATAGACAGTCTCTTTGACTCTGTGATGATGTAATTGATCCACACATGCAATGACTGAGTGTTTCCCTTTGTTGGCTCTTAAGTTTCAAATTAAGTCTCAGGTTCACTGCAGAACAGAGCAGCACGAGAGTGAATGTAATCAATGACCCATTATGTTGCCACGTGTGGTGTTTTCAAGAACAAAAACTATTTATTGTTTGAATAAGTATTCTGTTATTGTCTATTGTGTCTCTATAATGAATCCTTCAATTCAAATGTCAGCTGCTGTCTCCGAAGCTCCGTGACTGATTTATAAAGCTGACCCACTTCAAGGTAATTTAAATTTCTCCTCAACTGAATCAGCTAGTAAAGTAATAAGAACCTATACTTGATGGATGCATTCAAATTGTCAATTTGCTAAGTGAGTAAAATGATCCCTTTCTCTTGAAATGTTTTTTGGGCATTGATCAATCAATCAATCAAATTTGATTTAGTCCACAAGTGAGCAAGAGCAAGGAAAATCCTCAGGGGGGGTCACGTGGGTGGGATCCACTCCCAGGACGTGCAATAGATGTCACATTGAACAGGCAACAATGATACAAACAGCACGAATGTAGTTCTAAGTCCATTTGAGGTCAGAGGTCACAATCATCTGCCACAACAAGTTGATCTGTGGATCCACCTCCACTCGTCGCCACGATCCAGGATCCACTGCCAGTTCAGTCACGGTCACATGATCCCTCCTCACAGTCCATGAACCACTGTCATAATCCATCGCTGGCATCCTGGTCCTGTTCCTTCACCTTCCTCCATCACTGCCCTGGAGGCAGCCGTCGCCATGGAGCTGCGAAAACAATGGGACGCAGGGACTCTAGAAAAGTAGTTGGATCAGTCACCTGTGTTGTGCATTAATGAGATAAGTTGTGTCGAGGGATGGACGAGGTGAGTGTGTCGTTCTACCCCCGACATTCTACCCCCCGACATTCTACCCCCGACATTCTAGGCCTCTGGCAGCGGAACTAAGAGGTGGACCAGGGAATGATCACTCCAATTACAATGCCAAGGTCTGTGAGAGAGAGCAATGACATTGTTCTTCAGTGGTTCCTCAAGTATGATGTCACAAATGTGCTAGTGACAACAGAGGTGCAAGTCCAAGGGACGGTGTTACCGTGGCAACCTTCCTCGGCAGCAGATTCTGCAAACTCTTCACTTCTTGAAGTACATCCTTCGGATTGACGACTGCTTTCGATGAGCGGGGTTTCTTTGTGATTTTACTGTTTCATTCAGGTTATTCATGTCTTGAAAAGTGTTTTCATTTTTATCTTACTCAATTCAATTCAATCTTCTTTTTTTTTTTTTCGCCTGTTGCTGCCTCCGCTGTTTTCTTGCATTCTTGCAACGGTCTCTGTGACAATAGTTTGGGGAAAATGCTCAATATATATATACATACATACATATATATATAATGATTATGATAGTATAATTTATAATAGTACTAATAATAATTTGCATTATTATTATCATCAAATATGCAAATCAAATATTATTATTATTATACTTAGTGTTGTTGTTATCAACCCTTAAGATATGCCGACACGCTCACTGCAGGAGGACGACGGTGCTTCTCTCTCAGACAGAGAAGATGAACCGCGCTCGTTCATCCGAGTGTCTCCGTGAGCGCAGATCACAGGCAATTAAAACCCAAACTGGTTGCAGAGACATTTGACCTGGTGGTAAACGCTAATTAAACATGTTCCCTTTGCGCAGAAACAACTCTCATTATAATCACTGCATTCACCGGTGTGGAGGCAGTAAGGGCAGGCTAAATAAGCACTGTGTTGGACTGAAAAACTCTCAAAGAAGCATAACTCGGATCACAAGCACACACGGAGCAAAGGTGAAGGGGTCAGCCCATGTGTCTGCAGTGTACAATACATGACCAACGCTCGGTACATACACGGGAGTCGGCCTGAGGCAGTGAGATGGATGTGAGCTCAACACTGAGGCTCTGTGTTACTCTCGGGCTTCACTGAACTTTTCTCTCTCTCTTTCCCCTCAACTTTGCCTTTGACCCCGATTCCCATCTTTAATTGCCCTCTCCCTCTGATGTCACGTTACTTTGAGGCCCACTTCTCCTCCGGAGACCAAGCAATTGGGTATTTCATGATGATCAGCTGTATCTGTATATACCCCTGTGACGGCCCACGAGTCCCCGAACATTTGCTTTGATGTGTGTTCATATGGCTTTGATTCGGCTGAGTCACGGTGCGCTCCAGTCGTCTGTGCGTGGGACAGATCGCACATCCTACATTCTATCATCTCTACGTTTCCTGTCTTCGGCCCGTGTGATTCATTCGCGTTCATCACGTTCATCCCCTCCAGCCGCTGTCTGGAGGTGTGTCGCTGTCACTGCGCTGTCCATCTGGCGTGGACACGTTTCTAAAGTTTTTTTTATACACGAGGCCCCTGGACCTTAGCTCACAGACAAATAGAAGCACAAATATGATTTTTATATTACATTCTGAGTCTTTAAGAAAGCAAAACGTATTTGCAGCCATGTTTGTGAGAGCGTAAGACGAGACTGATGCGAGACCTGGCACAGTCTGTGGAGGCAGATTGACTGATTGACGGGATAAATTGCTCAAACGGCCTTTGGGTAGACACAGGGATATTTCTCCATGGCAACATTCTGGGAGTGACATGTCCATTCCATCCACACATGACACCTGCTCTCCCCTCTGGATGTGTCTCTGAGCAACATCTCAAGACGCTCTGCCGTTCGCACAGAAGCTCTGCGCACGTGTGCTCACCTTTTCTTTATTGGTTCTACTGTGAAAGGTGAACTCATCTTATCTTATTCTATTTTATCTTATGCTATCCTATCCTATCTTACCTTACCTTACCTTATCCTATCCTACCTTACCTAGCTTTCCTTACCTTACCTTATCCTACCTTGCCTTATCCTATCCTACCTTACCTTATCCTATCCCACCTTACCTTATCCTATCCTACCTTACCTTATCCTATCCTACCTTACCTTATCCTATCCTACCTTACCTTACCTTATCCTATCCCACCTTACCTTATCCTATCCTATCGTATCCTACTTTACCTTGTATCTTATCCTATCCTATCTTATCTTATCTTATCTTATCTTATCTTATCTTATCAAGAGCAATATATAATGATAGAACGTAGCAGCGGTTTTGTCCATATGACACGGTGGTTAAACTGTGCATACATGTGATTCCCGGCCGATGTTTTGATGATAAGAAGCTTTTGAAAAGATGAAAAGACGTGTTCAGTCACAGCGGGAGTCCCTCCCCCTCCTGAGGGCGTGTGGTGAGCGGGGAGCAGCAGACTGAGGCGTTTTACCCCGTGAACACACAGGAGACCTGCTGCACCATGGATGAAGAGAGGTGGCTCCATGTGCACACCTCTGTCCACTTTGCACTCTTTGCTTTACTCCAGCCTGCTTTAACACCTTTAATGGAACCTTTCGGTGGTTCAGTGTCGGGTCAGAGAGAGAGAGAGAGAGAGAGAGAGAGAGAGAGAGAGAGCATAACTTGATTTGAAATTCACAGCGGAACCTGGATCACATTCAAACTCCAGCCATCCGTGTGATTCAGGGCTCAGGGAACAGCTGCTGTCAGATGAACTTGAAACATTTTCACACGCCCGTCCTCTGGAACACGATGACGGCGGCAAACCTGAGGCTTTGCCACGTTCATCCATTGCTCTTGATGCCACCGTCACACGCAGACGAGAGGAGGAAGGGATGGCGGAAGGAGCGTGATGGGATCTCGGTGTGAACGCATATTAAATACAGAACAGGAGAAAACGTATGTGGTCAGCGCCATCTGATTAGAGTCTATTCCCAAAAAGCGCGCCCTCTCTCTCTCTCTCTCTCTCTCTCTCTCTCTCTCTCTCTCGCCCTCTTCCTGAGTGGGGAGAGGGGGAGCGCTCACCTG
>JAFBJT010111586.1:1602-16024 GCA_016785325.1 Chascanopsetta lugubris
TGTGTGTGTGTGTGTGTGTGTGTGTGTGTGTGTGTGTGTGTGTGTGTGTGTGTGTGTGTGTGTGTGTGTGTGTGAAGGGGCGTGTGAGTGAAACATCATCATAGGTGTGGCCTCTCTCTGCTCTGTGACCCAGGAACTTCCCTCCAGAAGCTGCTGAACTAGTTCCACAGTGGGAGCCGAGCTGAGTGGAAGTGAAACTCTCTCACACACACTCACACACACACAGAGACACACACTCACACACACACACACACACACACACACATGGCAGACCCGGCAGCAGCAGCCCCGGCCCCTCAGCAGCTGTGTGTGTCTCCAGGATCCTGTCCTCACCCCGTCTGCTCCTCCTGCCTCGGGGACAAGAACACAGAATCTCCCCTCTGTCCTCGGGGCCCCGACAAGACTCCACCCGAGGGGGGGGTCCAACAGAACGGGACGGGGGCCCCGACGCCGGTGATCGAAGAGGAACGTCAGGACAAGACCACCACAGAGGAGACCAAGATCCAGGACGACCTGAAGGAGTCCGAGGTCCCCAAGAAGCCCCAGGAGGAGGAGGAGGTGAAGAAGAAGGAGGCGGAGGAGGAGGAGGAGCCTCTGGGGCCCGACGACGTGGTGTGCGACTCCTGCATCGAGAGCCCCCGCCGGGCCCTCAAGTCCTGCCTCACCTGCCTGGTGTCGTACTGCGAGGCCCACCTCAGGCCTCACCTGGAGAACCCCAAGTTCCAGAACCACCGGCTGCTGGATCCTCTGAGGGACATCGAGCGCAGAACCTGCGAGAACCACAAGTGGCCCCTGGAGATCTTCTGCTGCGCCGACGCCTGCTGCATCTGTCAGGACTGTCTGAGCGAGGAGCACAAGGGCCACAACACGCTGACGGTGGTGGAGGCTCGCAGGCAGATCCAGGTGAGCCAGCTCTTCCTCTAATTCTGACTCTTCCTCTTCTTCTTCTTCTTCCTCTAATTCTGATTCTTCCTCTTCTTCTTCTTCTTCTTCTTCTTCTTCTTCCTCTTCTTCTTCTTCTTCTTCTTCTTCTTCTGCAGGTTCGAACACGTCTCTCTCTGCTCCTCCTCTCAATCTGTGCATCTCTGTTTAGAATCTGATTCTTGAGTATGTCCACTCTGAGCTCCTGTAAAAACATGGCGGCCCCTGAGAGGATCCACTCCTCATGTAAATGCACATTATCGGGGTCATTTAAGGTTAATGGAGAAAAAATACATTCAGGTGATGATGAGATTATAAATGGAAGTGAAAAAATGACTGAAATCTTACTCACTGCAGCTTCAAGAGATTTTTACAAACCTTTCAAATTTTACATAAAAAAATCACGAGGAATGATGTTATTATTATTATTATTATTATTATTATTATTATTATTATTATTATTATTTTCCCGTAACTCATCGTAAAGTTTACTTGAAGTTCCCAGACCTACTTGTTGATGATCTTTGCTACACTGTCTTTTAGAAAGATGGAGGAATAAATCAGGACTTCTTGATATTTTATTTATTTTTAACACATTTCTACGTTAAAGAAGTTCAGTTTCGGTTTTATTTTCTCATTTGAAGATTTTAAAGTCTTTAAAAAGGTGAAATGTTCTGTCCTATCGTGTGTTGATACCTTCAGCTTCTCACTGATTCATCACTGATCATTTCAATCAGTTCAAACTTTATTTCATCAGTTCATGAACCATGAAGGCGTCACCGTCCAGACTCCCGGAAAACATCTGATCGTGTTTATTTTGTGACGTGGGGCCGAGGCGACGCTCACTGAGAAATCTAAAATAAATAAAAGCTCTCGACATCAGAAGAAGGACATGTCACTTCAAAGCTTTGAAGTGTTTGAAGCTCAAAGAACAAATATGAGACTTTAAGTTCCGTCCTGGTTTCAAATCCTCCGTTTATTTATAGAGGTGTGAACTCACGAGTCTCACGTCACTCTTCCTCTCAGCTGCTCGTCCTGAATCTCATGAAAAGATCATTCATTCTGTCAAAGGTTTAAATGACGAGCGCAGGCAGGTGAACGCCGGGGAATCGAACCTGTGACACAGAGAAGAAGCTCCGGCTTCATTCATCCATCAGGGTCTGTGACAGTGACTGACCCTCAGGTTCAAGAATTCCAGTCCACATTCCTGCAGAGATCTGTAGCTTTCAGCTCTCTCTCTCTCTCTCTCTCACACACACACACACACACACACACACACACACACCTGTTGTTTGCACAACGATGTCACACAGCCTCAGAAACGCTTCATTACTAAGTGTTTGACAAACAGTGTTGGTGTTAGGAGAGAGATTAGGAAAGAGAGAGAAACCACACGCAAACATACTGTCCCTTTAATTCATGTCCCACTCACCAACATTACGTACTGTCCCTTTAATTCATGTCCCACACGCCAACATTACGTACTGTCCCTTTAATTCATGTCCCACACGCCAACATTACGTACTGTCCCTTTAATGCGTCTCCCACTCACCAACATTACGTACTGTCCCTTTAATTCATGTCCCACATGCCAACATTACGTACTGTCCCTTTAATTCATGTCCCACACGCCAACATTACGTACTGTCCCTTTAATTCATGTCCCACACGCCAACATTACGTACTGTCCCTTTAATGTCCCACAGACGTACAAAGAGTCAAAGAGGAAATTAATAATAATAATAATAATGATAATGATAATAATAATGATGATGATAATAATAATAATGATAATAATAATGATGATGATAATAATAATAATAATAATAACAACGTCTGAATCTAAATTCTAGAGGAAAACATCGTTTCTCTCTGACAGAGATTCAGTTCCACTCAAACACAAAGATCAACAAAGACGACAATGGAGAGGAGCCACTTCCTGTCACTTCCTGTCACTTTCTACCACTTCCTGTCAGCGCTCAGATTTCACCTCACACACCATGAGTCAGCGTTTTTGTTCACGTGTCAGAGCTGAAGGATTGAAAGACTCTGATTCAAGATGGAAATACAATGTATCTATTTAATTACAAAATAAATAAAACTATAAAGAATAAAACTTTTAATGAAAAAGATCTAGAGCCGACAGAGCAGCTCCGCCTTCTCCTCCATATTAGAACCTGTGTCAGGCCTCAGCTCTTTAGTTTGTCCATTCAGGGCTCCTGTCAAAACATGGAGGTGACACTCGGCGCCCTCTGGTGGAGAGGATTATCTGTCTGACAGCAGACAGATAATGTGACGGCTGCACCTTTAAAGTGTCTGGATGAAACGGAGGAGGAGCAGAGTTCCTGATTCGTCCGGACGCGTCGAGGAATTCACAGAGCGAGTCTGAGCCCAGAGTCTGTTTACATCTGTAGCTCCTCCCCCTCTCCGGCCGCATGTTTCCTCCAGGACTCGGCGCTCTGCGGCTCGGAGCGCGAGAGCTGACGTCTGCTCCGTCTCTCCTCAGGCCGAGCTGAAGGACAAGCAGAGCGAGATGGTGAAGACGGTGACGGCGGCGGAGAACGCCATCAACAAACTGCAGCTCAACAGCGTGACCATCGAGGTAAACACAGACCTGAGGAGCTCAGTCTGCAAACAGGAGTCAGCAGCTTCTATCAGAGGGAGGAGCCTGAGGGCAGCTGACTCCTTTGATCTTACACCACAACAACAACAACAACAACAACAATGTGGACCTACAACATTCCACAGCTGCTCCTCCCTCTCACTTTATACCCACCTGTAGATCTGTGAGAGATAGATAGATAATACATAGATAATAGATAGATAGATAGATCTATGAGAGATAGATCTATGAGAGATAGATCTATGAGAGATAGATCTATGAGAGATAGATGGGCCCCCGGGGAAATATCAAAGTGTCATCACAGCAATTCAGATGAATTAAGACTGAGGCGTAAAGAAACACTTCAGTCTGATTGGTTCAGTGTGGTGACTCCGCCCCTTTTAAAAGGTCCGACGACAACAAGCAGGACTGGTTTCCAGTAGAGGGGCGGGATCAGTCTGTCAGGTGGGGGGGGGGTGAAGATGATGATGGTGATGATGATGATGATGATGGGAAACTCAAATCTCTCCTCTGCAGCAATCAGTGACGGAGGTGCGGGCGGTGATGGAGAGCCAGTGGGAGGAGCTTCAGGCGGTGATGGAGCGGGCGAAGCGGGAGGTGCGGGAGATCCTGGAGGCCGAGGAGAAGCAGGCGCTCAAACAGGCCGACGGGATCCGGGTTCACCTGGAGCAGAGGTGCAGCGAGCTGAAGAAGACCCAGGCCCAGGTGGAGAAGATCTCCAAAAACAAGAACGACGTGGACTTCCTACAGGTCACTTACAGAGTTCACCTTCTTAAAAGGTCGTGAAAGGTCAAACCAGCCATTAAAGGTCCAGTGTGTAAGATCTGGATGAGGTGATTCCCATGTCTATTGTCAAAAAGGATGAACTGGGGTCGGCCCAGGTAACACTTCAGAGGCCACGCCCCTTCATTATGCACTATTTCAAACCTGGATACTGTCAAAAATAAGCCACGCCCCCGTGCAGTTGTCACGGGACAACATGTGACCGGTTGAGTTTGTCTCGGACTGTAAACCACGTTCATTCGCCTCTGAACATTTGAACATGGGAGTCTAAGGGGGCGGAGCCTCTAGTGGCCAAACTGTGAACTGCAGGTTGTCGAGCTCATCCAGAGGTTTGCGCCTGATCACGCCTTCGCCTGGGGAGGTCTCTTTAAGGTCGAAAAGTCTAAGTGGAGCTATTGCCGATGTGCTGATTATTATGGGATGTGTGCTGCAGGAGTACTCGGAGTGGAAGAAGGAGGCGGCTGACATCTCGCTGCCCGGTGTTTACATCGGTCTGATGGATCGACTCAACTCCTTCAGCCGCGTCATCGTGGACTCCACCAAGGATCTGTGCGCCATGCTGGAGTCCTCCTACATCGAGAAAGTCAAAGAGACGTGTAAGAACGGTGAGAGGACACACACACACACACACACACACACACACACACACACACACACACACACACACACACACACATTCACAATCCTGGGCATGTTGACACCTGCTGAGAATGTTCAGTCTGTGTGCCATCGCTGTGCCTCACCACACACAACCACACTGCTGCATGACTCACACACACACACACACACACACACACACACACGCTATCTCTGTGACGCCTGAGTGAACTGAAGCTGAAACTGTTTTTCTGTTTCAGACAAAATGGGAATAAAAACCACGGTTCAGGAGATCGTCTCTGCCAAAGAGAACCTGTCCATTCCTGATCCCACCACCAGGCAGGACTTCATCAAGTGTGAGGGACACACACATCTACGACACACACATCTACTACACACACATCTACGACACACACATCTACGACACACACATCTACGACACACACATCTACTACACACACATCTACGACACACACATCTACGACACACACATCTACGACACACACATCTACTACACACACATCTACGACACACACATCTACGACACACACATCTACGACACACACATCTACTACACACACATCTACGACACACACATCTACGACACACACATCTACGACACACACATCTACTACACACAGATAAATATCCTCTGACGAACATGAGCGTTTTCATGGGAAAATGTTATCAAACAGGTCTGTGTCATAAAATGTGTGAGCTCCTGTAAAAAGCTGTGAAATGTGGCACCAGCGTGACATGAGTTCGAGTCCCTGAGTTCAGGACCGACAGAAGCCTCGTCCAGGTCTCAGAGCTTCCGTCTGTTTCTCAGCTTTAAATGGTTGTTCTCCGTGAAAGAGACGATGCAGAGACCCTGACCTCCATCTTTGTCTCCTCCCACAGACGCCACCCACGTGACCTTCGACGCCGACTCCGCCCACAAGTTCCTGCGCCTGACGGAGGAGAACAGGAAGGTGACCAACACCACGCCCTGGCAGCACCCGTACCCCGACGTCCCCGAGCGCTTCGAGAACTGGCGCCAGGTCCTGGCCGTCGAGAGCTTCTACTTGGGCCGCCATTACTTCGAGGTCGACATCAGCGGCGAGGGGACGCACGTAGGCGTGACCTACAAGAGCATCGACCGCAAAGGCGGCGAGACCAACAGCTGCATCACGGGCAACAACTTCTCCTGGTGTCTGCAGTGGAACGGGCGCACCTTCTCCGCCTGGCACAGCGACGTGGAAACGCCGCTCAGCGTGGAGAAGTTCACTCGCGTCGGCGTCTACGTGGACTACACGCGCGGCCTCCTGGCTTTCTACGGCGTCAACGACGCCATGACGCTCATCCACCGCTACAAGGCCGAGTTCCTGGAGCCCATCTACCCGGCGTTCTGGTTGTCCAAGAAGGAGAACGTCGTGGCCTTGGTGGCGCCCGGGGAAGCGTTACCACTCAAGAGCCCGTCTCCGCCCACTTCGCCCACAGGCGGAGCCATAGTTTCATAAACAAACACCTGGAAACCAGTTTCTCTCTGTGATGCAAGCACAGCGTAAACAAAGTTGTTTCATTCCTCCCTCTAACGATAACATACCTCAGGTCCACGTTCCGCCATCTTGTGCCCTCTGGTGCCATTTGGGGTCAGAGTCTGTGCAGCAGAGATCCTGAGACAGTCTCATGACGTCCGCTGCTCAAAATCACTCAAATCTTTTTTGTTTTTTATTAATTTAACATCGAGTTCCTAGTTTGTCCTTTCTGCCAACATGGTAAAGGGGCGGAGCTAATGTCAGCATCCAGCCAGCAGGGGGTGGTCTGATCTCTGTCTTCACTTTGAGGAGGGCTCATCCATCTTTATTTACTGTATAAATTCAATGACAATAAAAAGGAAAAGAGTCGTTGACTAATTTTGGTATAAAGGTAGAACAAACTAATACATACAGTTTTTGTTTGTTTTGTTTACACTCTCATTTGTCACTTTTCATTTGTCTGTTTATCTCATGTATATTTGGGCTGATGTCATGTGGGACTCCTGTTACTGTTGGTTAGTTATTTAACGTTACTGTTACTGTACGTTTCATTACACTGTGAACAGATCTTTATTTTTCTGTAAAAACAAAAACTGCTAATAAAACTTTATATCAGTATTTTCCAAAAGAAAACGTCTGATTTTTTTACAGTATTTTTTGTCTTTCACCGCTGCTTCAGAGAGATGGATAAAATGAACTGTACAGATCATAGATGAAAATATGTATTGATACATTGTTGTGAGTAACACATTGAAGATAATTATATCATATTATTCTTCTAAATCAAATACTTCTTGTAAATGTATCATGGTTATGTGATAATGGTAAACATTTTAAACCCCGTAAGTGACGTCACAGTAAAATCTCATTCTGACCACGTGACCTGAGTGTGTACAGTGACGTGGAGCTGAGCATGTAATCCGGAAGTGGGACGGAGCCGTGTTACATTTCACCATGATAACAGAAGTGAGTGACACTTTTTAATGTTTGTGTTAGTTCTTCGTGTTTGAGTGAGGTGACGTGGCCGCAGCTAACATGCTAACAGAGCTAACACCAGTCTGTGGAGGGTTTGAATCCGCGGGAGCTGCTGAAACATCTGTCCATCTTACGGTGCTAACAGTTAGCATGCTAAGGTTGATACGTTGTTCACACCGAAGCTTCTTTAACTCTGATCGATTCTTCGGGACGTTTATTCAACTAAACACCACCGTTTGTTTCCGGTCAGATCCCCTGAAAGAGTTAGTCGTGTTGACGACGAATATGTTTACACTCTGCTCCATACGAAGCTAACTGCAGCTAGCAGCTAGCTAGCTAGCTAGCTAGCCAGCTGCTTTTTACATCTTGTTAGCTTCTCTGCTACATCCTTGTTTCGATCAATAAACTAATCAAATCCAAACTCTGATTCAAACTAGAACAAACCTCAGCTCACTCTGTATTTATAAATGTCTCTGACAGGTTTGTTGTCTCGTTGCCAGTTTTAACATCTGGTCTTGTTTATGTTTGAGGAAGCATGAATGTCAAATGTTCATATTTATTTATGACATGTTAGAATAAGAAGAAATAACAAATGTGTCGTGAACTAAGTGAATACGTGTCTTTGTTGTTTTCTGCTCAAAGTTCAAGCCTGTGACACGTTTGGAGCAAAACAGTCACCAGATAAAAATGGCGTCATCTTTGATTATTTTATATTGACAATATCTAATAGTTAGCTCGTTCATTATTCAGTTCATGTGTTGGGATCGTTTTTCCCCAATTTATGAAAATGAGAAACAAAGAAAATGGGAATGTTTAGATCAAAGGCATCAATGTTACTTTTGTCTGAATGTCAAACGATACATTTATAATGAAAACATCTTAGTATATTCTATTATCATCCATGTTACAGCAGCTCCCACTCATGAACATCCACCGGATGCGAAAGGTTCATGTTTGCTCGTTAATGGAACAGAATGTAGTTGAAACACAACATTCTTTTCATCTCACTGACAGAAGGGAGCAGTGAAGTCGGTTTCATGTCGGTGCGTCTCTGAGGGTTTGAATCCTCTTCCTTATTGTTCCCTCAGGACGGCAACGATGAGGACGTGTCTCTGTTCGACGCCGAGGAGGACGCAGGGCAAAAGTCAAAGAAGTCCAACATTAAGTGAGTGAGCAGAGATCGGAAGCTTTCACTCCTGAACTCAGTTTTAGAATCTTTCCACGGTGTCGATAAAAACTTCACTCGTGTTGAATCTTCGTCACCAGGCATCCGGTGGCGTCCTTCTTCCACCTCTTCTTCAGAGTGACCTCCCTCATCGTCTACCTGATCTGTGAGAGAGTCGGTGGAGGCTTCATCGGCGGCATGGTGACGATCATCCTGCTGCTGTCTGCGGACTTCTGGACAGTAAAGGTTCTGTGTCCAAACACAGGGTCTGTTTTATGAGCAGGACGGGACATGATATGAAGATTCATCTTTTACACAGACACTTTAGGTCCGATTCTTCTGATGCAGGAAAAGGAAATGAGATAAAACGTCTCCTCATTCAACTTGACTTCCTGTTCGATGTATCTGTGTACAGCCTCTTTACATTTTGTCCGGAATGGAAATGGTGCTATTTGTAATCATGAAGTGAAAATCCCGTCAATATGATAGAAACAGAAATGGCTGTTGAGTGCAGCACTCACTCAGTTCTCTCTGTTGACAGAACATCACAGGGAGGCTGATGGTCGGACTCCGGTGGTGGAACCAGGTGGACGACGATGGGCGGAGTCACTGGGTGTTTGAGTCCAGGAAGGTGAGGTTCATCTTTGAGTCCCAGTTTCTCCTCAGCCGCTGTCGTCGTCACGACGTTCACACGTCTCCGTGTCTCTCAGAATTCTGTGAAACAACAAGCGTCAGATTCTGAATCTCGGATCTTCTGGCTGGGCCTGATCGTCTGTCCCGTCCTCTGGGTCATTTTCGCCTTCTTCACCATCTTCTCCTTCAGTATCAAATGGATGGTAAGTTCAGACATTCAGACGAAACTCCTCCGAGCTGAATGCAGAATGATGTATTTGAAATAATGAATGTGTCTGTGCTCTCAGCCTGTGGTGATCATGGGCGTGGTGTTGCAGGGAGCCAACCTGTACGGATACGTCCGATGTAAAGTCGGAGGGAAGACCAGCTTAAAAAACATGGCCACCAATTACTTTGGGCGACAGTTCCTCAAACAGGTGACAGGCCAACATTCCGAATGTTTCAGTCCGTCCCACACAAAGTGCTGACTCCTGTTTTTGTTCCTCCTGCAGGCGCTGTCCAAGGAGGAGGAATCGTAGATGGAAGCTCTGCGATTGAAGTGTTTGCATTATTCTTAATGCTGTGATGTTGATTCTGTAGAAGTGGGCAGAAGGAAGAAGAAGGGTTTTTTTCCAACATGAACTGAAAATAACAAACTGACTTTTTCTTTTTCTCTTTTCAATATAACGTTTGACTGGATCTGTCCCACAGGGAGAGTTTCCACTCAGAGGTCAGAGGTCAGGTCGCTGTTTTCCTTCTCTGAAGTTCAGCAATAAACCATCGGTCGGATCCATCGGTGTGATCGCATGAAAAACTCTGTGGTTAATGTGTGGTTCAGTATCAGCTCCCTCAGATTACACTAAGTTTATGTTTTCATTCACCTTTATAACATTCATATCTATAGTTTATAGTGAGGCTCTGTACAAACTGTATTTGTGAAACACAGGGTTGTAAAGTGTAAAATGTTTCAGGACATTTGTAAAAACATGATTGTAAAGAAAATATGTGCGACATCTTCTTTTGTGAAAATACATTTCTAACATTTTTCACAACAGTCGGGTCGTTTTTATTAAAGACTGATTTAACCGAGTGTACAGGTTTAAAAAAGATTAATATTGTGAATGATTTTATTTGATTTTGATTTTGTTCTGTTTAGGATGAAAAGGTGAGATTTATGACTATTGTACTGATCATTTTAACTATTTTAAAGCAAAACGTTTGAAAAAATGCCAGATAAATTATTGTTTGTATTTGAATGTAATCAAATATTAATGGCAAAATGTAAATTGAGAAATAGTTGGTAATGGAAATAATGATGTTTTTCTTATTTAACTACAATTTTACTGTGGTAGAAAAAAAAATTTAATCGTAGGAAAGTAAACAAATGAAATGAATTAGATTTTTGGGGTAAAGTTAAATAGTCTTATTTTCTAAAGGAATTAATCTGCATTTCCACGTCAATTCTTAATTCTCTGTTGAGATGTGACAACAGCGACACCAGCAGTTAGTTTGTGTCATTGTCTCTTGTAGCAACAATACTTTTATCAACGAGCTTCGAGATAATTAAAATGATAAGAAATAATAATAACCACTGTTTAAAGGTGTAACATAAAGAAACCTTTCATCTAGAAGCTAATCATATTTTCCACAACAAACGACGGTGACTGTTTGAAATATCCAGGAAGTAAAACGGAACCGGAAATGCAACAGCGCCATTTGTAAAATGTGTAATTGGGCAGAAGGTTATAACAATAACTCGGCTGGAATCAATAAAATTTACATCTAATTCACAACAGAAGCTAAAACAGAAACTAAACGGTAAGTGACCCAATACGATTTGTTGCTTTCGTTGACTTGTAATGCCACCTTTGACATCGGTCGCTTTATTTTGAAACGATCTACCGGAAACTGCCATCTTGGAACGTTTGAAGAACCTAGCTTGTTTGTAGCCTTCCGCAGCGTTAGCTAATGGGCGTCGTTCGTGTCGAGTTTTATTAATTAAACGAAGTTTAAACCGTTTTCAGTCACCGGCGACGTCTCCAGTAACAGAAGTCACTTCCGGGATGATTCCAACCGAAGATGCTTCCGCGAGGAAGAGAGAGATAGAGGAGAAACTGAAACAGGTGAGACAGACAGAGGAAATGCAAACAGGCAATGATTCAGTGACGTCACCTGCGAATGTTTACTATCAATTAACATGTAAACATGTCAGTGATGTGTAAAGGTGTGTTTGTGTTTTTAGGAACAAGAGACTCTGTCGTTCATCAGAGAGAACATGGAGAAGAGTGATCAGCTGACCAAGGGCATGGTACACACACACACACACACACACATTAAAGGAGTTGTATGTGTGATTTTCACTGTAAAATAGCCTCATCATAGATATTTGCATCACTTCCTGTCTCAGTCTCACGTGACAGGAAGTTGTTAGCCCCCCCCCCCCGTGATTAGAGTCAGAAAATGCATTAATCCCTTTGGGCTAATTCAGAGAATATCGACGAACTTTTATCAGCGGAAACAATGTAGTTATACTCCGAACCACAAGGTGGCAGCGTGGAGACAACGATAGTTCCTGAGTCTGATCACATGGCTGAGTTTTGACATGTTTCAGACATGTTGTTTACAAACTGTACCAGAGTCATACTGTAAATAAAGGAGGCCCAGTGAGGTCTGTGCGCTCCGAGCGGCGCCCTCTGCTGTCGGATGAATGTAATGGCTCCGTGTGCTCGCCGCCGTGTCAGGTCTCCATCCTGTCGTCGTTCGAGAGTCGTCTGATGCAGCTGGAGAACTCCATCATCCCCGTCCACAAGCAGACGGAGAACCTGCAGCGCCTGCAGGAGAACGTGGACAAGACGCTGTCGTGTATGGATCATGTGATCAGCTACTATCACGTGGCCAAGGACACGGACCGGATCATCAGGGAGGGGTGAGACACGTCTGCTCTGCGCTCGGGTCACTGGACTCTGATGATGTCAGAGACTGACTGTGTGTGTGTGTGTGTGTGTGTGTGTGTGTGTGTGTGTGTGTGTCAGACCCACAGGCAGACTGGATGAGTACCTCGCCTGCATCGCAAAGATCCAGAAAGCTGTGGAATATTTCCAGGACAATAATCCCGACAGTCCTGAACTCAACACAGTGGTACAGTGTTTACGTTTCTCTAGTTTCTCTTTTTTTACCTTTAAAAAGTTTTCTCTTTTATTTTGAAATAAAGGTGTAAATCACTCCTTTAAGCAGTTAAAATGAATTTCTCTCACAGGCTTTTATTCAATTGTTCAGTATCATCTGCCTTTAATGCTCAACAAGAGTGAGATGATTAAAAAAACATGAAATCGGAGTAAAGGGTCAAACAAAATAAACAGTTCAAGAACTTACAGATTCACTCGTGTCCTGTTTTTCATGTGTTGCGCTCGTCCTCTGCAGAAAGCTCGTTTCGAGAAAGGGAAGGAGCTGCTGGAGGCGGAGTTTCGCAGTCTGCTGACGCGCTACAGTAAACCGGTCCCGCCCATCCTCATCCTGGACGCCATCAGCGTGGACGAGGAGCTGGAGGTGCAGGAGGAGGTGGTGCTGGAACATCTGCCCGAGGCCGTGCTGCAGGACATCATCTGCATCGCCGGCTGGTTGGTGGAGTACGGACGCAACCAGGGTGAGAGAGCGAGGTCGCGCCTGAGCCTCGGCACCGCTCCACACCCCTCCTCCGCTCAAAGTAGTCCCGGCTCATGTTGACGTTTATCAGCTGTTTCTGGAAACGACCTTCGAGGGAAACTGGATGTTTGTGGACTCGGCGAGTCTCACCGTGAACTCTGACCCCGTCTCCTCTTCTTCTTCTCTCCGTCAGATTTCATGAACGTTTACTTCCAGATCAGATCCAATCAGCTGGATCGATCCATCAAAGGCCTGAAGGATCATTTCCGGAAGAACAGCGCCTCCTCTGGGATCCTGTACTCGCCCGCCGTCCAGACCAAGCGCAAGGACACGCCCACCAAGAAGGCTCCGAAGAGACCAGGTCAGTGAGCGCTTCATTTCCACACCTCAACGTCTGGATTCTCCACAAACACCCCACATCTCCACCAGGCTCACTGTGTGTGTGTACGTGTGTGTGTGTGTGTGCGAGTGTGTGTGATACTGATGGTGTTCTCTCTCTCTCTCTCTCTCTCTCTCTCTGACTAACTCTCTCTCTCTCTCTCTCTCTCTCTCTGACTAACTCTCTCTCTCTCTCTCTCTCTCTGACTAACTCTCTCTCTCTCTGACTAACTCTCTCTCTCTCTCTCTCTCTCTCTCTCTCTCTGTCTCTGTCTCTCTGCTGATGACAGTTCACATTCCAGGTAAACTCAGAGCTTCAGTGTCGTCTCTCGTTTGCTTGTGTTTCTGACGACTCCTCACGCTCTTTATTCTTTATTTATGATTCATATTTACTTATTTGTCTCAGTCAGAAGAAGAAGTTCATTAGATCCCTGCAGAAGTGATGAAGTAGTGGAGGTGGATTCTGAATCAGTAAACTGTTCAATCAACAAATCAAACACAACATTTAATGAAAACTCTTTTATTTTTGCTGAATCATGAAACTACAGGTTCACTCTGTCAGTTGTGCTGTGTGTGTGTGTGTGTGTGTGTGTGTGAGAGAGAGAGAGAGAGTTCTGCAGTGTGTGTGTGTGTCTGACATCTGCAATAATTGATATAAATTATTTAAAAAAATGTGAATGAAGAGGAAACAGTTACTCTGCCCCCTAGTGTTGGAAATGAGAATGTGAGCAGAGACTGCAGGTTTCGTGTTGACGTGTTGACATGTTGACGTGTTGACGTGTTGACATGTTGACCAACAGAAGCTGAACATTAGATATTAGTTAGCTTGTTTACTTGAGTCGTCTGTTTACGTTGATGTTTGTGATGTGAAACGTTTAAACTGTGTGTTGTTGAAACCTGATTTAACCTGTTTACTCTGCTCTGGCGCCACCTGGCTTCACGGAGTTGAACTCCGTGTGTGTGTGTGTGTGTGTGTGTGTGTGTGTGTGTGAGTGTGTGGTGGTGTCAGGTTGTGTGGGTGCCCCCTGCTGGTGGAGGGATGTGCTGTTTTCATATGTTGTGGTGTCTCACTTCGGAGCTCTTTCTTCTTCCCCTTCTTCTTCTTCCTCTTCCTGTTTCCTGGCTGTCTGGACCTCACTGCCTCCTCCTCCTCCTCCTCCTCCTCCTCCTCTTCCTCCTCCTCCTCCTCTTCCTCCTCTTCCTCTGGTC
>JAFBJT010111586.1:16184-58187 GCA_016785325.1 Chascanopsetta lugubris
ACCTCACTGCCTCCTCCTCTTCCTCCTCCTCCTCCTCCTCCTCCTCCTCCTCCTCCTCCTCCTCCTCCTCTTCCTCTTCCTCCTCCTCTTCCTCCTCTTCCTCTGGTCAGGGACCATTCGAAAGGCTCAGAACCTTCTGAAACAGTACTCACAGCATGGGCTGGATGGGAAAAAGGGGGGCTCTAACCTCACTCCTCTGGAAGGTAACGCACCTCGCTCTCTTCTTCACTTCCTCCTCCTCCTCCTCTTCTTCATCTCCAAAGGAAAACAGCTTTTACTCACCACTGCTCTTTAATCCAACTTTAATTCAACAGAATGTATCAGAGTTTAATCTTTGGGATGAAAGTCATTTCATCCCAGAGCTTTTGTCTCAGTGAATTCCTGATTTTATAAACCGTTAATTCTGGACTGAATCCTCCTGATCTCAGCTTCACCTCAGACTCTTTAACTCGTTGTTGAATTAAACTGAAAATGTCCTAAACTTCACAGAAACCACCTCTAAATCTCTAAGTTCTGTAAATATCATTGGTTTTGATTTGATCTGATTTTATCACTGAAATTATTCTCAGAAAACCTTTGATGACTCGTGTCATTCTTCGTGAAAATATAATATATGAACATTTGTGATGTTATTGATCCTCAAGTTTGTCGTCTTTATTAGCTAACTTTTTAAACTCATTTTAAAATGATGAAACAAAAAAGATTTAAAATGATGAAACATGAATTCATGTTTTATTTGCTCTTTGTCATTTAAATATTTTGACCCTTTAATTCTAAAGTGAGTGACACATTCCCACAGTTCCCCTGGTGGACAGGTGGGGGCAGTAATGAAGCCAAACACCAACAAAGGCAGAGGAGAAAAAGATGGCAGGTGGAACAATGTTTCCGTGGCAACAGAGACACGGAACATGCAGATAGAGGTTGAAGTGCATTCTGGGTAATGTAGTGAGTTTAAATCAGTGGTGCAGTAAAAGCTGTTGTGATGTTTGTGTGTATTCTGTTGTGTAACACACACACTGACTAACTTTACACTTTGAGACACAACACAACCTCTCCAGGTTGGTGCCCCCCCCGCCATTATTACATTAGTGGGCGTGTCCTGCTTCTTCTCTCTCCTGCGCCCCCTGGTGCTTGGTGGTGGTGGGTTCAGGTTTGTCCCTCTGGTCTGTAGTCACGACCCCCTGGTGGTTTGACTTTGACCTGTCTCCCCGCTGACTTGCCCCGCCCCCACCAGGTTACGATCACGACCTGCGGGTCAAACACCTCTCTGATGTCTCGGAGAAGCACGGGGCCCCTGCAGGTGAGTGAGGGGATTACACGGGGGAGACACGGGACACGGATCATACGACTACATGCTGAACTTTAGAGTAAAGAGACATAGTGGCCAAACGGTGGTACTGCAGCTCCAGTGTCGGCCTACAGTTCTTATATTTTCTTAATTTCTTTCACATCCCTCTTTATCGGAATCATTCGATTCGTCTAAACTCACCACTTATCTTAAACGTCTTTAATGAAGGTGCAGCAGAGCCACAGGGCAAGAAGTTTAGCATCTTCACTACCCAAACACTAGCCATCGCACATGTTGTATCCATGGTAACCGCTCCCGTTTCCCGCCTCTGACTCAGCGTTTCCTCGTGTTCCTCCAGGAAAAGACGACGTCCTGGACATCGAGATCGACTCGTACATTCACTGCATCAGCGCCTTCGTCAAACTGGCTCAGAGCGAATACGCGCTGCTGAGCGAGATCATCCCCGAGCACCACCAGAAGAAGACCTTCGACTCGCTCATCCAGGTCACACACCTCGATAAACACACTCATTCAATGTACTATTACCCAACAAGTCTGAGACCAGTTACAGGTTCATGTTTCAGAGGCCGATGAAAACACGCTCTCAGCTTGTGTTTTCATCCTCCGGTCCACAGGAGGCGCTGGACAACCTGATGATGGAGGGAGACAACATCGTGTCGGCCGCTCGCAGAGCCATCATGCGTCACGACTACTCGGCCGTTCTCACCATCTTCCCCATCCTCCGACACCTGAAGCTCAACAAGTCCGAGTTCGACGCCACGCTGCAGGTTAGCTTAGCCGCGGCGCGTTAGCTTCGCTGCCTAACTTCTTTATAATTTTGATGGTTTTTTTGACCTACCCTGTGATTATTTTTGACATGTTTGACTCTTTACGATTGTCTGCATTAGCCACGCCTCTTCAGCTTCCCTCATACGAAGTGTAGTTTGTGTTTGTGGCCTGCAGGGGACAGCAGCGAGCACCAAGAACAAACTGCCCGCCCTCATCACGTCCATGGAGACGATCGGAGCCAAAGCTCTGGAGGAGTTCGCCGACAGCATCAAGGTGAGACGCCTGAACTCACGTCTCTGTTGCCAAGCGACCGACCGACCAATCGGTGATCAGTAAATGAATCTCTGACTCTGACCAATCGCAGAACGACCCGGACAAAGAGTACAACATGCCCAAAGACGGCACCGTGCACGAGCTGACCAGCAACGTAAGATCACGCACCTGTTCCGCACGTCAACGTGTTTGTTGTTTGTCGTCTCCATGGAGACGGAGCAGCGTCTGAATAACTCCGCCCCCTCCTCTCAGGCCATCCTCTTCCTGCAGCAGCTGCTCGACTTCCATGAAACGGCCGGAGCCATGCTGGCATCTCAAGGTACAAACACTAGCTTAGCAGTTAGCCTAACAATTAGCTTAGCATCCCACCGCTAATCCTTTGTTAAAGGTACAATAACAAACCACCGACTGAACGAGCTGGATCTTTAATTCTGTTTCCTGTTTCCTGTCTGGTGGTATTTTAAGTTTTTCTGCGAAGTTTCACTTTTGAAATGAAATGAGGTTTTTTTCTAAATAATTAGTTTATTTTGTTAAATCTACATTTGTAAATGATATAAACAGATCAATTAGTGAGGGTGCACTTTGTGTTTTGCAAAGGAAACAAAGATTTGATATTTTGTTGTTTAATTTGAAACTTTTATTGCAATTGAAAATAATAAATATAATTAATGAACAAAAAGGAAATGCACAAAAATGTAAAAAGTTTTTTTTAAACATAAACGATTTGATATTGAAACAAACGGGCTCATATTTAACAAATCATCCTAATTCATATTCATTAGTCATAGATGTTGCCATGGTTACCGTTTCCTGCTCTTTGTGTCTGATGTTTCCTCTTCTCCTTCAGCCTCAGGACGCTGAGCTCTGGTTCCCCTCAGCTTCTCCTCCTCCTCTTCCTCCTCCTCTTCCTCTTCCTCGCCCAGCTGATGTCTTCTTTCTCTGCACTAACAAATCTCCTCTAACCTGATGGAACTTTGTGCTTCTTCTCTTTTCTTCTCTCTGCCTCGGTCCTTTAGTTCTGGGGGACACTTACAATATTCCCTTAGACCCCCGAGGTAAGAACCAGCTGTGTGTTAGGCCCCGCCCCCTGGCCAGACTCCTCCCCTTCCATGTTCTGTTTCCTGTTTGTCTCAGACTCAGACTCCGATGTGCATGAGTCAAAGTTCACCTCCGATGAAAGTAAATGATGTTTGTTTGTTTCCAGAGTCGAGCTCCTCCTCCAGCAGCTACACCTCCGACTTCAACAAGCGCCTCCTCAGCACCTACATCTGTGAGCGCCACCACACTCACCTGACCCTCTGTCACCTGACCCACCTGACTCACTGTCCGTGCACTAAACTCAGCCACGCCCCTTTGCAGGTAAAGTTCTGGGGAACCTGCAGCTGAACCTGCTCAGTAAATCCAAAGTGTACGAGGACTCGGCGCTCAGCTCCATCTTCCTGCACAACAACTACAACTACATCCTCAAGTCTCTGGAGAAGTCAGTCACATGACCCCTGGCCGCCATTTTACACATTTTACACACCAACATGTACCATTCACCCGTCTCACCCGCCTGACCGTCTGTCTGCCCGTCTGCAGGTCGGAGCTGATCCAGCTGGTGACGGTGACGCAGAGGAAAGCAGAGAGTCTGTACCGGGAGCTGATCGAGCAGCAGATCCTAATGTACCAGCGCAGGTAAACAAACGTCTCAGAACATCCTGGTGTCTCCAGCGCCTGAGCTTTGACCACGCCCCCTTTTCTGTCCCCGCCTCAGCTGGTTCAAAGTCACGGAGCATCTGACCGACAGGAACATGCCCGTCTTCCAGCCCGGCACCAAGGTGAGAGTTTGCTCTTCTTCTGTGGTTCCTGGAGGACGACAAACACTCTGGTGTCAACTTCAGCACACGTCTGTGATTCCTGAAGTTTAGGAGCAGTTCTTCTCCCGCAGCTCAAACCTTCAACAAACACATCGATCCTCAGAATCTACAAACAGAATCATAATCCATCCGTGTGTGAAACAAGAGAAACGATAATAACAGGTGTTTGTCCTCACCTCTCTTCTTCTTCTGCAGCTGAAAGACAAAGAACGACAAGTGATCAAAGACAAATTCAAGGTCAGACTCACTTCACACATTCACTATGACATCATACTGTACTGTAACATTTATTTAAATTATTTATATGACATCATACTGTACTACATTTATTTAAATTATTTATATGACATCATACTGTACTACAACATTTATTTAAATGATTTATATGACATCATACTGTACTACATTTATTTAAATTATTTATATGACATCATACTGTACTACATTTATTTAAATTATTTATATGACATCATACTGTACAACATTTATTTAAATTATTTATATGACATCATACTGTACTACAACATTTATTTAAATTATTTATATGACATCATACTGTACTACATTTATTTAAATTATTTATATGACATCATACTGTACTACATTTATTTAAATTATTTATATGACATCATACTGTACTACATTTATTTAAATTATTTATATGACATCATACTGTACTACATTTATTTAAATTATTTATATGACATCATACTGTACTACATTTATTTAAATTATTTATATGACATCATACTGTACTACATTTATTTAAATTATTTATATGACATCATACTGTACTACATTTATTTAAATTATTTATATGACATCATACTGTACTACATTTATTTAAATTATTTATATGACATCATACTGTACTACATTTATTTAAATTATTTATATGACATCATACTGTACTACATTTATTTAAATTATTTATATGACATCATACTGTACTACATTTATTTAAATTATTTATATGACATCATACTGTACTACATTTATTTAAATTATTTATATGACATCATACTGTACTACATTTATTTAAATTATTTATATGACATCATACTGTACTACATTTATTTAAATTATTTATATGACATCATACTGTACTACATTTATTTAAATTATTTATATGACATCATACTGTACTACATTTATTTAAATTATTTATATGACATCATACTGTACTACATTTATTTAAATTATTTATATGACATCATACTGTACTACATTTATTTAAATTATTTATATGACATCATACTGTACTACATTTATTTAAATTATTTATATGACATCATACTGTACTACATTTATTTAAATTATTTATATGACATCATACTGTACTACATTACAGAAAGATAATCTTTACTGGCAGATCATGTCCTGCAGGGATTCTCAGACCAATCATGAGAAGGCCAGACATCTATCGTAGGTCAAAGGATGTTCTACACATCGAGCCGCCTCATTTTCAAAATTGAGCACACGCCCTTTTACCGCCATAAACAAACCACCCAGTAAGGCATGTAGCAACCTCATTGCGCTCTGCCGCAGTTGCCGATACTACGTTGATAAGCTTGCTTCATGACAGCAGACAGGAAGCTTAACACAAAACCCAGACTGAGAGCGCATGACGCTGGTGAGTCAGTCCCCTACTACAGTGCACAAGGTACACACACACACACACACACACACACACACACACACACACACACACACACACACACACACACACACACACACACACACACACACACACACACACCACTGATCTGAAAACAATGCAGTGTCTCCCTCCCCATCTCTTTGTCAGCTGAGTGGAGTGGAGCAGCCTGCTGTCGAACCCCGGTAGTCAGTGTTATTTCTATTCTCCGTCAAGTACACAAACGTATGAAGCACACATACAGAGGACCCACAACTACGTAAACATGATGGCATTCAAAAGAAAAACACGATCTTTTAAACACGGTGTTGCCACTTGAGTTAAACAGTAATGAGAGGTAATGATGCCACTTGAATTCTGGTTAAAAGAACTGTCTGGGACACAGTGTCCAAGGTCACTTTCCCTACTATGGATACTTACAGTGGAAACGGTGACAGTTTCCTACTCTACTACGAGTCAGTGAAAGCACCACATGTACCAGTCCTGTGGCTTCAAATGTGTGAGTGCATGAGGAGTAACAAGCCACAATGGGTACAAATATCAAACGTGACCAGTGCATGACTGTACAGTAGTACAGTACAGTACAGTACAATATGTGTAACAGTACACACACACAGTGCAATCTGCCATCATGAATGAAAAATCATGATGGAGACAACGCTGCAATTGTAGGAGGACTGATAGTAACCAACACAATAACAATGATTTCTGAGTGACCTTGGGTTTTTGCTGGTTATTCATTTACATTAAAAGGACAAATACAAATTAAAGGTGCAATGAGTGAGATTTAATGACACCCCATGGCGAAGTTAGATGTTTCAGCAGAGTAATGCTTTACCTCACTCTACATCTTCAAGAGTGAAGTGGAACCTTTAGTTACCATGAAAACTCAAAAGAGATATGGCGGACCCACTTTCTATGTGAATGGCTGGGACATCATTGTGGGGAATGACAAATTATCCATTGAATGGGGCGATGATTACACCATAGCTTCCAGCTGAATACCCCTCACCTCACCCTTCCCTTCTCTTCCCTTCTGAGCATGTAGAAGCACCTAAGGTAATCTTCATTATCATAACGTTCAAACGGTGTGTCCATTCTAGGCTACTGTAAAAAAACATGATGGGGCAACATGGCGGCCTCTGTCTCTGAGTGGACCTGCTCCTGATATGAACCCACAGGGCTCATTCAAGGGTAATAAGAGCAATAATTCATTTGTAAACACACATTAACTGCATTATTCTGAATTCACTCTCTACCAATATACTTATAATCTCAGCTAAATCGAACACAATGTGTCCTCTAAGCTTCCCATTAGGAAATTGTAGTAGACAGCAGAGGAACATGCCAATGGTCTGTCAGGTAAGGGTGAGGTATGTGTAGTATCTGTCCAGACATTACATAAACAATGAGCTTAACTAGATGTATGACCTTAACCAGAGGCAATAGGACTCTCAACTTATGACTAAAGTTACTGCTCACATTCATGAAGAAGAAATAACGACGCCACACTGTCTACAGGTGTGTGTATGTGGCACTGGCACCCATCACAACATAACAACACCAGCTTCAGAGAGAAGTCCACAGCAAATCAAAGCCTCAAGGCAGGAGGTGACGTTAGTCGTCTAACAGCCATGTAGCTACATTCACTTTGATGGTCATTGTGGCCGCATGAAAGTCGTTTAGTTCCATATATCTGTATACAAGTACACCCTAGAAGTGTTTCTTCTATGTGGTCAGAGCTGAGAGCAAGTTTAGCGGTTAGAGTCTCGCTAGCGAGGTCTCAAACAGTCGTCGTGCAGTCGGGTCAGGGGGCGCTGCAGCTGCTTTAGCTTCCCGAGCTAATGCTAACAAGCTAGCCGGGTGAGCGGAACAATCAAAAAACAGAAACTCGGAGCGGGCCAATAAAGAGGCTCGGGTAGTGGCACCCGCGTCTGGTCTAAATCTATGTTGAATGTGGTGGTTTCTTACCTGTAACTCGGCTCGCTCCACCTCCCATTGTGCCCTCTCCACTTCGAAACGGGCCCATTCGTGCTGCAGGAAGTGCAAGATCCCCGGGATACTGTACTGCGCCCTAGCCGCCTCCCCAGCGTCGCCATCGGGCAGCGGTCCTTTCCCACCACCGGGCAAAACCGAGTTGTTGTTGTTGTTGAAAAACACACCGGGCCCTGCCTGTTCGTCCATGGCCGGGCTCGGTGGAAATGTCCGTCCGTTGCGTCGCTGAGTCGGGGAGCTCGATACCAGCGGAAGGGCAAAAGCCTCTCGTCGGCGCTCCGTCTCCTCGGCTCGGGGGAACGAACTCACTTTCTGACAGCTAGCTGTCATTGGATGACGTCAGTGACTATGGCCACGCCCACAGCATGTTTACTGGGGGCGCTCGATTCGCTTACCCAGGCTCCCCGGACGGACAGTTTATTTGACCCTTTCAGGAACCATTAGTTATAGGTTCTTCTTACAGATACAATTATTCGGAAAACCCAGCAATTTGATAAAAAACAACCCGGGTTTATAGTTGACAAACTGACTGAACTCAAAACAACTTTATTAATATTTCAGAGGAATGTCAGCAAAATTATTCAAAGAGCCATTTGTTTAATTACTGCCACTTTGTTTGATTCAGCCAAAAGAAATCAGGTCATGAAGGTATGACACAAACAGAGGGGTTAAACGTCTGACAGTGAGAAGGTGAGTGTGAACCCACTGATATTTATGGATCATGAATGACAATCAACAAATCATGACCAACAATCAATATGTGGTGCTACCATTAATATTCCACTAACAGCAGATACATTTTCTGCCAGTGGGAGAACAACTTATGCCTAAATCAATTTAATAATGATATTTTTACATCTTTAATAAAATCAAGTTTTAGAATAAAAAGGTTCATTTAGATGCAAAGCACCATTTCAAAACAAAAGACAGAACAAAAAAATGTATCAGAAACAATATGCCATTCCTAATATTAAACTCCAGCTTTAAAAGAAACAGTGGTTGGAATAAATTAACTGACACATCATGGTGATGAAGAGAAATGGTGCAGTGATTGTTAGAGTGATGACGTCCACGCAAACAAACACGGGAGCAGGAAAGAACCTAAATGAAAAAGGCAAAGTGAGTCCCTTTATAAGTGTGTGCCGAGTCCAGAGATGGATACATTCACACAATCTAATTTCCTTTTAAATTTAAAGCGATTTTTCAAATTAACATTCACAGGCGTTTTAAAGGTATTTTATACAAATGACTTCATTCAGCAAAAACAAAGATGAGATGTAGAATAAATACTTTTCATACGATGTAGTTACAGACCTTGCACGTGGGACAGAAAACAGAAAATAAGCCAAAAAAGACAAAACTCAATCAGGCTGTGCATCTCGGTGTGTTCAGAAGAAGCTGGTTTTGAGTTTGATGGTTGGTGCAGCCTGCACAGTTGGCTGGGCTTGTCTGGCTGCAGCTTTGGCTTTGCTGCTGGCCTGGTTTGCTCGTATAGCAGATTCCAGACGAGTTTTGAGCTCAGGTGCTGCACCAATAACTGTCTTGAAAGCAGCTGGATAGAGGGGGCCAATCCGCATTAAGTTCTGAAGAGCAAAATCATGCAGGCCCCTGGAGGTCGGGGGTGCAGATGAGATGGCGTTTTCATCCAGAAGGTAGGAGATGAGAGTTGGCACAAGGAGAGCCAGCAACTGCACCCCTAAAAACAGAACATGGCACATTAGAGTAAAATGAAACCTACAATAATTATCGACTTAGGTAATCATTGGAACAAGGAGAAAAAACTATAAAACACTCCAAACAGGTGTTTCTCCAATGTTTGGATATGATGGATTGTTATTCATTTTGTGAAGGAAAAGCCTGAAACAAAATACATAAGATACAAAATATGAATTCATCAATGTAACAAATAGTCTTGTATACAAAGGAAAGCCTTTGTCTCAATCAATATTGACAGTGAGGCAGTGCAGGCACTTTAAGTTTAGCATTTAATGCAGTGTTGTTCTGATCTTTACCAGAGCACATCTAAAAGCACTGAGCTAGATATTTTAGTGGTCCACTGGACAGAGGCCTACTTACTGTTCTGCTCTTCACCCATGCCAACCAGATTTTCCAGAACCCTGATGCCCTCTTGCACGGCCTGTAGCTCAGCGGCAGTCCCAGGCCGAATGCGCTCCACTGCCTTCAGCTTCTCCACCATGAGTGGAGCCAAAGCATGGATGTACGGTGTAGACAGGGCACGGCTGGAGTGCTGAAACACTGACAACAGCAGCTGGTAACACCGGGCTTGAACCTGTGTCAGAAAAAATAAAATCACCAATTTACATTGGACAGAGATCTACAAAGTCTAATACATGATTTTCTTGTTTCATTCAGTTAGTCTACATTAAAATTCTCTCATTTGTAAACATGGTGCTCACCCCTGGATCACTCGAGTTCAGGCCATTTCGAAAGCGGTCCATGCAGCCCTGCTGCAGGACTGTCACTCCCACAAGTTGAGAGCTGGCAGACAGCAAGAAGAGGGTGATTGCTGTCAACATACTGACCTCATCCATGTCAGGCCTGGATTCGTCTACATGGGAAAAAAACAAACACAAAAGCATTTGTCTGTGAGCCATGATGCTACGTTGACTTGTTTTGGTCATTTTTTCTACAAGAAGGTCCAAAGTCACAGTCAAACATCTCCCTTATATACCCATTTATCGACACCAATTAGCAGGCATATGCAGGTTTTTCAAGATGGGTCAATTTGAAAACAAACAATGGACTCATTGCCTGTGGAGAAGTTTGCTTTAAATTAGGAAATTAGCATGTGCACCTGGGTTACTTTTTTCCATCACGGCCAATTTGAGTCACTTCTGATACAACTCTGAATCAGCTGCAGAGTCATTTGACCTGGGGGAAAATGCCTAATGTATATATTTTCATTGCACACACAAGCCTGATATTATTGAAAGTTATTTGGGGACATTTTGCACATTACTGAATACCAAGGGTGGTGTGAAAGAAGGGGAGACAGAAGGGCAGAGACAGGTAGCGAAGCACCACAACTCCGGATAACAATTGGGCCTCACCTCATGGGGTGCCGGCTCTATTATGAAAGCTAAATGACGATTAAATGTGGTTTACTCATCTACCTGGTTGTGAATACTCGAGCACAGATGCCAAGCTGCTCCTCACAAGGCTGCACCACTGTGTCTGAATGCTCTCCTCCCGGGCCAGTGGTGAGGTGATGATGGTCTTGATGCCCTGCAGGGCAGCTGAGACAGTCACAGGCACTGAGCTGTCAGGGGTCTTCACAGCAGTTTCCCGCAGCACCCCGGTGATTAGGAAGAGCACTGTAGGTAAGATAGTCATGCTTCCTGTGAGAGCAAAGAGGAAGACCATCATGTCACAGTGAGAAGCACATTGCTAAGTAATATTCATACATGGCCCATACCTTACACACATGTAAGAAAATCATGAGAGATGAAAGGCATGAAAAAACAGCAGACTGAAACCTTTCAGTGAATTTAAATCATTTCTCATTAGCGCGGAATAGACAGGCACAAATCACTGAAGAGGATCAAAGTGATGGCACACTTGTGTGTGGGATTTATTGACATCTATGATGTATGCTACGGCTGAACATCGCTCACATTGTCTGTCCCTTCAAAGCATGCTGGAGAACTTAGTTATCATTCAAAGTCAAAGGATGTTTACTTTGTCAATTTTTGGCTGTATAAAACGGGGGCCATGGCAACCTGGTGGAAATGACCATTTCTACATTCAGGTAAAACAGTAAAAAAATGGATGCTTCAATTAGTTTACATTTCTTGACATAAACTGGGCCTTCACATGTCATGACTATACAGAGAAACACCACTGCTGTACATTTTGCATGGAGTGAGTGTGTGGTTGAACTTTGCCTGTGGCCTTACCAGCAGGAGAGCAGAGTGAGGGCAGCTCGGCCAAGATGGAAACCGTGTTGGCCACAAGGCGTGCACTTTCCTCGGGTAGCCGCTGAGGTCGGAGTGGTGCATGGCTAGGCGACTCCTTCACGCGGGTATTGAGCTGTGGTAAGTGGCGGACCAGGATGAACACGAGCAGCTCCATCGCTGCAAACACGAGAGACTTGCCAGGAACAAGGTCCCCTGTGTCTCCTCCCTCCCCAGGGCCTGACTGCAAGTCTTTCTCTCCTTCATCCTCATTGCCTGAGAGAAAGAACACGATGGCTTAACTTAATTAAAAAACATTGCTTACATTACATTCACTCTCTTTTTTTAGATTAAGCAAAGCAGCACAATCATTTTGTTTTCAGAATAAAACTCATTATTCTTTATCTTACTTTCAAAGTTAAATACACCGCTGTAATATGAATACGAATGAGAGACGTCCCGTTTTTGGCTGTAATCTTCGGAGTAATGCATATTTGAGTTGTACAATTTGTCAAAATTCTTCGATTAGATTCTGTCTAAAATAATGAAAAATAGTTTTCCTGCAACAGTCATTGTTTGCATTAAAGTTATTATTATTTATTGTCCTTGTGCTCTGTGGTTCTTCGACCCAGGCTGGTGAGAGGCAGTACTTATCAACACCACAGTCAGGTTTCCAAAAGTTGACCAATCAGGCTTTTTGGAAGGTGGAGCTCTAAGGACGTATGTGCAAACTGCAGCCATTTCAGACAAAAGACTGAATGAAAAGATCCCAAAAGGGCTTGTATGAGATATATACAGCATTTTTGTACTGTAAGTACATGTGTTTAATACCAGAGAAGATGTCAAGAGTTTAAGCAATCTTTTAGGTTAAGCGTAGCATTAAAATAACAATGTTTAAGAGTGATGCTGAGCAAAAAACATATAAAGCGTTAATTGCTGACCCCTACTAATCTTCTGTCGCTGCAGGTGGTCAAGTGCAGCCCTGATGGTCTCCTGTACAACAGCAGTGACCTGCAGCTGGACGGCAGGAGGGTCCCGCGTCAACAGAAGTCTGTGGAGAACGTTCAGGAGTTCCACTGCCAGCAGCTGCAACACAAATCCCATTATATATTATGGCCGCCGTGAAAACCTGCGAAAGTGAATGCTGATATATAAAGAAGGACTTTATTGAACCTCTGCGGCAAAACTGTTATGGCTCATTTCACAAGCTGTTGACAGTAAGTGGCCAGGTTTTATACAGAGACATGAAAGACAGACCCTCCTGACACAGATGATTCTCACTGTCACACTTTTAGATTAAATACGTCATAGGGCACAAAGCTCCTGTCCCAATTTGAAGGCTCAACCAAGTGAAGCCAAGTAATATAACCTTGTTTCTTTCTGAAGGTACAGGTTACAAACATGTGTACACTTTGAAGCAGTCAGTGTTGTATTATCTCTCGACTGGCATTCTGTGTTAATGGAGCATTAAAGGGAGCTGAGAAGATGACACCACTGTAGCAGTCTGAAATGTCAGTGTGTGGGAAAGAGAGGGAGGGGCAGGAGTTCTACAGGGGATGGAGGAGTGGAGAGTATGATCAAACTACAGCAACAGAGACACTGTTCCACTAGTGACACAAACGAAAGTGTAGGATTCCAAAAATGAGAAACACCTGTTTAAAATGCACGCTTCAGAATGACTGTATTTACCTGATCCTCTGCGATGTGCGTCTTTGCACATGGAGATTCCAGCAGAGTGTACAGAGCCTGCAGGCACGACATCACATGCTCAATGGGCTCCTCCGGCCGGGGGAAGCAGAGAAACTCTATACTGACACCTGAGAAACAAATACAAAAAGCACTTAGGGTTTCCTTTTTGTTCTCCTCCATGACGCAAGGAGGATCCACAGCTGTGAGGGTGAACTCTCAGCGCTAGTTTCTCTTTGCCTTTTAAACATCTGAGTTTATCTGGGGCACATTCATGTAAGTGCTCCACATTACATCCAACACAATGCCACTGCAAAGTGTGTCCCTTTACCCAGCATTAGATGCATCCTGTCTTTGACCGACTCCTCAAAGCTCTTGACAGCAGAGAGCGCTCCAGGAGGAAGGGCAGGAGCCTTGGTGGGAGCTGATGGAGCCTCGTCTGTCCCTCCACCAGCTCCAAAGCCAGTGCTGCTCAGCCACAGGGCCACCGCATGCAGGACAGGAGCCCATGAGCTGCGGTAGTGGATTCTGGCTGTGTCAATAGTCTCCGGTGTATAAAATGCGCCACCTGAAAACGGACACACAACAAAATGGACAATTATTTCACAAGAAATCATTCTACAGTTTCATGTGAATGTCATGGAGATGGATTCATCTCATCAATCCTCGAACTTCTCCATTCAAGTTCCAAGGATAAGAGCTTTAAAGAATGATACAACGAGCGGAGGGATTTTAAACTGGTACCGTCAGGGGGCAGCTGACTAGAGAACTCAGCAGGCAAAGTGAGCAGAGCATAGTCTCGCAGCATAGCCAGCCACAGGCGGCTCAGTGATGGCAGCTCTGGTTGCACCAAGGTGATGAGACTGTCGGGCGGAAGTACGTCGGCGCCTACATCTTCATCATCCTCGTCCTCATCTCCGCTGCACGCAGGTTTCGCGGGCTTCGACTCCGCCTCTTTCTTGATCTTCATTGCCACCACGTACACCTAGGACAGAACGCCAGCTTGCCCGGTGAGGTTCATGCTGTATGTCACGTGTCGTCTAACAAATGGAGAACAGGTGATTGGAGTCTTCAGTCTCACCTCAGCCCAAGCCTTCAACACGGCCAATTTCTCCATGGTGGTGGCACTTTCACTGTACAGCTGACTGGATGAACCTTTGCCTGCTTGCACCTTGTCAAGTGATGAAACCAGCAGGTTGTGGACTCGCCGCAGGTCATTGAGGTCACTGACCACACCACTACCTATCCATGCACTACACACCTGTTCACAAAGACAATGATCAAGGGAATATACGGCAGAATCAATCGACTTTCAGACCCTTTAACTGTATCTCTCTTACATCTAAGTTACCGTACATAACAGAGCACTTAGGGTTGATTAGCCATCGTATGTGCCATTAAGGGAAGCGAGGATGTCAAGGAACAGTAATAAAGGAATAGGACTGAAATGTAAGGGTAGTGCAAGTAGTCCACAGAGTTATAAGATTACAGATGGAGGAGACTTGTCATTAGTGTCATGTGGTCAAGACCAGGTGTCTGAAAGCAGAGAGAAGAGTTTTGATGCTTGAACACCTTGCTACATATTTACTCATCTAAAAAAGAGTATTTTCAGTCAGTCATTAGATGTGGCCCAGCAGCTCCACAGATACAAAATAAACTCTCATCTAATGGAGTATTCGATCTGACAGCTTTATGATAAAAGGATTAATGGGAATGTATTTCGCTTTTTTATGTTTCTGAGTCAATCTTCCTATAGAGAAATGAGAAATCAAATTTAAAGAATTATTTTCAATGGACACAAATTCTGAGACACAAAGGGGAATGTCACCGTGGGTTGTTTAATTATACCACTGAGAGACATGTTTGCAATGTCCCTGTGCCACTCGTTCTTCACATCAGTCAAATGAGTCAAGGAGTATTGTGGCACAAAATCTGACACTGACGGGTTTGACGTGGGGATGATGACTCAGTGTGCAGTGGTATTTAGCTGCTATTGTTGTTTCTTTGCTTTAAAAACCTGTATACATCATTGGATTGTGTGTTTGTAAGAGTAACTGCTGCCTACGTTTTTTCAGTGCACACTTCCGACAGAGTTAAGACGTCTTTTCACGTAGAAATGATCCGCGTCTTACCTGGCATGCCTTCGCTGTGATGTCAGACGGTGTATCGGGTGAGAACGCAGGTCTCAGGGCAGCTCCGACCTGAATGCAAATTACAATTGACAAAAGCTCCCTGTTATCGTTTGTTCGTTGTTTTTTGTGTGTCATCTGCTGCGTCACGTCAGCACTCTGACCCAGATATTCATTTTGATTTGCTTTGGACTCACATTGGCTTGGTACTGTTCCAGGATGACATGCCCTGGAAACTCAGGCTCCGGTACAGATGCAAACTTTTTGATGATGTCCTCCAGGGCCTGCAGGCCAGCCATCCTCAGCTGGTTACTGTGGTCAGTTGCAGCCATGAAGGCCATGCGGATGAGGTCAGACAAATGGAGCACCAGCAGGTCACCTGGATGGAGGGAAAGACCTCAAGGATTGCCTCATCGTTTTAATAAGTACCATATTTTGCTTCCTTCGGGTTCCCTAGATTTGCTTTTTATTGCTTTCCTCTTCACGTAAGGTGAATAGAGATCAGCATAACAAATCAGTAATAAGTATGCACTGGCAGTGATTCAAAGGAAACCAAATATTGACAGTGAGCCTGAGATTTAATTGAGATTTAGCTAAAGGGCACCTTTCAAGGGATTAGCTGGAGATGCCAACAAGCAGATCAAACCATCTGCTCAATCCAAGTTGCAACATTTGGTTTAGCTGCTTCGAGAGCTGCAAATTCACATCTCACATCTCTGAGCACGTACTTGTCTCGTTTACACAATTCTTCCTCTTTTCTTTCTTTCTGTCAACCTGAAAACGCAAACTTGTTTTGGTTTGTCCCATCTAGCTCATTTCTATTGTAAATTAAAAGCATATGTTTGAATGTCTTCATCAGCTAACACCTAACAATTTACTGCATAAACTCCAATGACTACATTTTATTTCATTGGACTGAAAAAACATCATCATAAATCAAGGACACACTCCCAAGTAAGATCTGAGCTTCTTTGCACAGGCAACAAGGTGGATCTTACCTTTTGGGTTCTTGGCTTTAGTGGAGCGAGCAGTTGCCAGGTCAAAGTGCGCTTTATCTGCATTCTCACACAGCAGGATGATGCGGCACAAGCAGTCTGCGGCGAACACACGCGTTACCCAGCGTGGAGCCACGGAGGGTTTGGACTTGTCATCGTCACCAAGACCAGTGAACATGGTGTCATCGTCCATTTCATCTTTTTTCTCAGAGTCTTCCTCATCTTTTTCCACATGAAATGTAACAGCTCCTCCAACATCTGAAAGAGGACACTGTCATTGGATGGACGGGCAACAAAATAATCTTGTCTTATTGTTTCTCTCTGCTTTGGGATATATTCTTTCATTTCCCTTTTATATCTAACTTCCTTTGAGACAGAGAGACGATAACATGACATTTTGTTGTTGGCGAGTTTACCGGTAGTTGCTGCCAGGACATCCTTGCATAGTTTCAGCCAATGAGAAAGCTTTTCCACAGCAAGAGATGACAGCATGTGGCCCAGCGTATCATGGATATCAGAGCACAGCTTCCTGTCTGTCTCACGATCCAGCATGCCAAACAGAACCCCCTCCAGACCAGTCTCCGTGATGTTCAGATCTGGACCAGGGGCAAAGTCAATATAATGGAGTCACAGGATCACAATGAAATGTGATAAGGGAACACTTTAATGGTTAGTACTCACTGATGGTAGTGCTATCTTTGCTGTCTCCTGCTCTTTTAGCCAGGCTCATGGCATACTCGCAAACCTCTGCAGCCTCTCGCTGGGCCAACTGCCTAAGACAGGCCACAGCAGCACGACGCAACAACAGGTGAGAGCTGCACAGGTGCACCTGGGTGGATCCGAAAAAAACCAAAACATGACATATGACTGAGATTAAGAAAACGTCAAAAGAAATTCTAATCTGAACGTCATTTCTTACACAAAGGCAGGGAACCAGGCTGGAGAGGTTAACATGGCGTGGAGCGAACATGTGCAGCTGCTGCAGACATGAGATGGCAGCTGCCTGCACAAGGGAGTCAGAGTGGTCCTGCATTATGGCACAACCGACCAGACAGGAAGAGCGGATGGTGGAAATAGTGGCGCCATTTCCTTGCAAAGGCAGCAACACAGATCAGTGTTAGAAGAGATAAGAAAAAGGGATACAAAATAATTGACATTTTGAGGAGTAGCTGGATACAAGGTCTGTTCTTCTTCTCCTGTAGGCAACAGTGGATCAATGCTGATGATAATGCTATTTGCTGGTATGTTTCATTCAACATGAGGTTCATTGTCTTGTTTCTGCCATAATTACCCTGTAATTCCGGTCCCACGGTGGTGATGAGAGCTCCCAGACAGCGGCCCAGACACTGGTGTACCTCTGTGTGAGATGGCGGCACGGTGAGGAGCAGAGTGAGCACCAAGGACAGAGTGGGCTCCACGTAGCCTCTGTACATGGGACCACTGGAGTCCACTATCAGAGCCAGAGAGTGCAAAGCCCACGTCTGACGAGGAAAGCAATGATCGCATTTGAGTTAGTAACGTGAAAGTGTCAAGCTAAAAACCCTATTATCATACCAAAGAGTGGACACTTTTATGAAGAGAAAACACATCTTTGATGGCTGCTTAGTTGCCTTAATAACAAATTCCTTAACAGGCTGGCACCACTATGGTGTGAAGAGTCCTGGATCGGTGAACGGAATGAGGAAAATAGTCTTTTCTGAACATCTAAGACTGATAAACTGTTAAGTGTGACGCTAATTCAAATGTATGACCAAAACATTAGTAAATCAACTCTGCTTTAATTGTACAATACTACAAAATAAAACAAAACATCATCAAACAACAGCAAAATTAACCAATCATTAGGTTAAGAGGGAATAAGCCTTGTGGAAAAAAAGGTCTTTCAAACCACTTCAACTCTCTACTTTCTCAACCAGAATGAGTCAATTATAATATTCAGTATAGTATCGACAATAGAGTAATTCTCCCTACCTGGACCTCATGAGACGAGCCATCCTGGGCCAGGGCCAATAGGATGCTGACGCTGGTCTTTAAGTGCTGGCCTGAGCCAATTCCTCCAACATATCGATGCAGACAGCCAAGAGCCAGTGAATGGCCTGTCCTTGAGACTACATCACGTGCTGACTTTAATCTGTAAAGAGAAGAGGAGGAGAGATTATGTGATTAAATCCAAGGACATAGAGGTCAGCGTAGAGAGATGAATGAAAACTGATGAATGCAACAAACAATTGAAAAAACAGTTACTGTCTACATTTGAACCGAGTCTCCTTTATGGCTGATTAATGTTTCTGCATCAGCCTATACAGAGAAACAGACCCTTAGTAAACCCGGCGCCATACTGTGATACGTTTCCTCCTCAAAGATGTAGCTACGAGACACAGGCAGCAAGAGCTTTGACTGATCTGCTCCACGGTATCATATTACAAGCAGGCAATGCCCAAACTCAAAAAACACTCACTCTCGGACCTTCAAATTGAGAAGAAACACAACGCCAGCACATTTAACTGTACACACACACACACACACACACACACACACACACACACACACACACACGCACAACTGTGAAGAGGCTATGGGCATACCTACAGTGTAGAACAGATGCAAATGCATGAATCCGTCTTTCACTCTGAACAGGAGGAATAACAGTATACAAATGTGAAATGCCTACTTGTCAAAGCTGGTCTGTGCCATTCTGGCAATGAAGGTAGCCTCTCCTACCACCTGAGCCATCCTGCCCAGGGCCTCTCCAGCAGCACAGCGCAGGATGGGGTTAGGATTGTCCAAAGCTCCCATCACCAGAGCCAGGGCTGATTTTCGCACCTCCTCAGGACCAAGAGTACTCTTGTTCTCAGCCAAACCCTTCAGCGGAGAGCACAGAAAGCATTATCATCTCACAGTTTCTATTAAGAGAATAATGTAACATGATACTCATTTCTTGAAAGGGAATAAAGCAAGTTGTCTCACCTTGAGGGCACTAAGCACTGCAGTAAAGATGTTAAGCTGGACGGCCTGCTGCCGAACACCTTTGGCCTGCTTTATACACTCAGCAAAATGGTCCAGCATCTGCAGCCTGAATCGTACATTAAGTCAGGTAGAATTAATCACAGACAAGAAGACCACGTATAGTCTTTGCACTACAGCAATACATATAAATCGAGGTGGAATCAACATACAGACAAACAAAATTCCAATAGACCATCCACATTATGCAAATATGCATACAAAAACTACAACACCTGTGTTTGAAGGAGACATGGGGGAAAACCACTCCAAACAGAGCCACAGAGGCATCAATGACTGACACACCCAGAGGGAGAGGTCCTGGGACGGCCTCACCCACAGGGACACGCAGGTAGATAGAAGAAGGATCGTGCTCCAGGGCTCCGCTGCCAGATGCGCTATTGGGCTGCAGCTGTACGCAATTAATGATACAAAGGATTCACAGGAATGGCACTGACCAAACATGGTTAAAGACGTCAGATAATGTTTTCTACGTTGACTGTTGTGAGGAAACAAATTCCTTTCACCGACCTGATCCTCAATGGACTTGTGGTCAGTCTCTTGCAACCAGGAGCCCATAAGCACACTGTCGTCATAGTGACAGAGCGAGCGCAGCAGAGAGGTGGTGGTGTTGGCCGAGTTGTCAGTCAAGGTGAACTCAGCCACCAGCTCCCTCAGGAGGGCATTGAAACTGCCTATACGAACACATATGGTTAAAAATGCATTTTGCAAAGCTGTCTAACTTCTGCAGAGAAGAATGCAGATCGTATGCCGATGATACCTTCGTACGTCTTTGGAGGCAGTAGAGCCAGGATGTCGTACAACCGGAGCCTCACCATCGCTGCGCTTGCTTTCAGGTGAGCACCATGAACTTTAATGATGGCAGGGATGCTGTAAACAAATGAAAACAAAGCAATCATTGGAAAAATGTGTAGAATACAATAAAGTTATTCAGCTCTAAAACAATAATGACAACTGTGGAGAAATTAATTTGAAATGAGGATTAAAAAGGGACGTTTGCATCACACTCACTGAGACATCATTGTCATCGCACATTCTATGGGCGTCATCAGTCTCCGGATCACATCCTCGGTGAGCAGCTCGGGACAATGGGCCACAAAACTACGCATGGCTACAGATAACAAGGAGCAGTGCAGTCCGTCAGATCGGTGGCCGCTGACATTGAGCAAAGTGTGTGAAAGCGAAGGGGAGAGATGTTTCATTACCACACAGAGCTCCAGCCCGGCCTTCCAGGGTGACCTGCCAGGTGAAAGAGTCTCCTCTGGCCTTTTCTGCCTCCAGCTCCTTCTGCGAGCGAGGAAACACGTTCCTCCACAGCAGCAGCATCTTAGGGAGGTGATAGCGTACAAGGGAAGGACCTGGGCAAAAACACAGGAAGGTGACCATACAGATTGGGGGATGGTGGGGGGGGGGGGGGGGTAGACCTGACGAATAAGGGGGGGGGGGGGGGGGGGGTTAGACCTGACGAATAAAATGTGAGACTCACCCAGGGTCATGAGGGCCCCAAGCAGGAGCCAGCCAGCCTGTGTGCGCTGCAAAGACAGTCGACTATTCTGTGCAGCTGTGCGCAGCAGATCTTCTGCGATGCTCACCACCAACTATAAGAAAGTAAGTTCATCTTGAAATCACAAAGCAGTGGCAAGGGAAGTCTTTTAGGGAGAAAGATACTGACAAAGACATCGCAAAAAGAAACCCAGTGAAATAAAGTGAATTAGTTACTGATCTGAGAGCACCGTATACCTTGCCCTTGGAGTGGGGGATACCCAGGGGACACTGGTGAACACCTCCCAGCAGGGCAGCCATGGCAAAGCTGTAGCCACTCACAGCTTCAGGTGAACTCTTCAGGTTATTGATTCTCTCCGCGCAGCGGTCCAGCAGCGGAGTCAACTGATATGGCAGTGCCACAGCAACACAGCGCAAGCACCAGGCAGCCGCCAAACGAGCTGCCATGCTTGGGTGAAGCAGCACTGACGTCACGGTCTCCAGAAGTCCTGGGGGAAAGGATGGTGAAATGGGATTTTATGAATGGAGATTGTCACATAAACTCTGTGTGCATGGCGTATGGACAAAGGCAAGAGCACACTTTTGAGCCCTCCGCGGTTCAAGGTAGCATTATTGCATTCCTGTTGCGTCAATGTTATCACGATGCAACAATAATAAGGTGCCTGTAAGAGGGAGGTAACACAGAAGCTCCTGAGGAAGTTGTCAATCAACTTTTAGGATAGGAGAATGTCATCAGTTTTTAAAATGTGTTTGTGAGTCACTTTTATGACAGATGACCTGAAGTGTTCAAACTCTTACAATGAAACATGAAAACCCACAAAACTTATTGTCATAATTTGCATAACATTGTCACAAAATAGTTTGATGTTTTCAGCAAGTAGAAATGGCACAGGCTGGTGTATGAGGGAGAAGAGAAGTAACTTTAGACTGAAAATAGAAGCGCAAATCTGAGTCTGTCTGTCCAAAGCTCAAAACAACATACGTAAAGATCCGAGTTTATTCTAATGACACTGAGTTAAACATCCAGTAGTATCAATCAGTATGTTATTGGTTCAAGACCTACCTGGAAGCAATATTGGTGTGAATGGGATGAGTTTTTTATCACCATTACATGTTGCAAAGGTTAGAACCACAACGTTGCTTTGTTTGACTTAAATATATTGCAATACGTTGAGGAGGTGGATGTTAAAATACAGTACATTTACTCATATAGGGTTAGCTGTTGTTTAAAAGGTACAGTCTGTAAGATTTGGTGGCATCTACAGGTGAAGTTGCATGAATGTATCCATCACCTCGCCATTCCCATTCGAGTATGCAGGAGAACCTATGGTAGCCCTCTGTTGTCATTAATGCGCAAAAGATGTTTAGTATGTCCACTCTGGGCCCCTGTTAAAACATGGCAGCCCCAGAGGGAAATAAACATTAAAGGGATCATTTTAAGGCAACGAAACAAATTCAAGGGTCTCACCTATAGATGGCTCCTGGATGAGTGGTGAAGCTGTGGCACTCAAACTCTGGACTAAACTGCCCAGTTCCTTCAGAGCGCACACCATGACATGCTGACTGGCAGAGACGTCGGCTGCCCCCGCCTTGTTCTCTCCACTGATGTCATTCACTACGGCCTCTGAGAGGAAAAAACAAGAGGAAAGAATACAGAGTAAATACAGTTCAAACAAGATCAGCAAATCCTGGCATCAAATATTTTTCTGAGTGAAACGACTGATCCATGATGCAGACGGTGAACAGCAATGAAGGATAAGGTGGTCATCAGACAACATTAGAGAACACCGCTGAGGTTTGCACAGGTGTGGGATTTAGTTACAGAAGATCATTTGAATGCTCAAGCACAAAGAACAGTTCCCCTTGTGAACTGTGAAATGAATGGCCACATTAGACCATGTATTGCTGTCACACGTCATCACTCTGCAACGTTTTTAAACTACGAAAGAAGACACCGCCGCAAGAGCCAAAGTCGCAGAGCTCTGAGGATTTCTTTAAATACAGAAGGAGTAAAGACATTACAAATAAGCCTATTCATCAATAACAGAAATCCTCAAAGCTCTTTCCAGGTAGTAGAGACAAAAATGACACAAAGATTTTCAAAGTTGCCTCTTGAACTGTGGCAATTATTTATGCTTTTCGACAAAATGGCAAATAAAGGAGCGCGATTGAAGAGTAAAGGAGGCAAAATACACTTATACATCAAACCTCTAGCATTTGGCCTCCGGAACACTTGCTGATTGGTTTTTTTGGGCTTTGGGCTCAGCAGTTTCTCATTTTAAGTCTCACAGGCTCAGTTCAGACCTGGCATTACTTTCTGTCGTGAGATTGAATCTGATCACAAGTGGTGGTCTCTGCACACCTGATATTAACAATTGGGGGTCAAGCAATCACCAGATTTAGAGTGCTGGAGCTGACACTCTACATTTTGCTGATTCATCAGTCTCAACATTTTATTGTAATGATCACGATCCAGTTAACTGATCAAATGATTGACTACTTTGCCTTCGCTACATCTGGGTTCCTCATCCTACAGTGTTTCATTCTCTGTTCTACTTCACTTCATGTCCCACCCGCAGCACTATCTCCATGTGCATACACTCTGCGTCTCACACAACCTACGAATGTTGTCTAAGTGAAGAGATCTAAGGGAACAGAATGGATTTAGGGGTGTTGAAGCCTGATCTTCACACAGAACACCTATGACTGAATGACTCAAGAGTGACCTTAATACCAGGTCTGAACGGGTTCACAGATATGGCTGGTAGGCAAAGTGGCAGGTCTACAGTGAACAAAGAAGTTCCCTCAGTCATGTCTTGTGAAACCTCAACATTCAAGATCTAATGAAATTCTGTCTCAACATCACTAAGAACAAGAGAAATGATGGTGATGTGGTTTGCTTTACAATAATTTAAAGGTTTCAAAGCAAATCAGAGTAAGAGTCGTCCCTTTTGAATGAGTGACAGGTAAAATGATGTGTTGTTCTGATGATGGACAAACATAAAAAAGTGACTATGATGCAAGAGGAGGAGGGAGGGAAATGGATTCTCCACTAAGTGTGTGAATTCAATATTTGATGACACATGCAGTTTTTTTTTTCTTTTGGTGTCAGCTAAATGTCAACAATCCGCAGGGAAAACATTCACAGGCAAACAGCAGGCATGCATTTCTCAAACGCTGAGCTGCCTGTGGATTATGATACTGCCATTATGATGCTGTTTGTGGTTAGAAATTGGTTAAAGAAGAGAGCGGTCTCAAAAATGCTAAACCAGAAAGCGAGAGAGAAGTTGAAATAGATGAAGCCACTGGTGAAAGCCGTCTCCACACATAACACAAAACAGAAAACCCCATCCCTGCAAATGGCACAAGCAAAAACCATGCAAGTATTTGAAAAACCGAATGAAGGGTGGATTAAAAATGATAATAATGGATGAGTACTTACTCTGCAATGCTCTGAACCGTGATATTTCCCCCCCATCCTCCTTACCCACAGCCCTCATTTGCTTGCTGATGGCTTGGCAGATTTCTTTGCCGGCTGCAATTTGTGCTTTCTCTCCGAGTAAGCCTCCCAAAGTGGCACGAAGCATGAAGGAGACACAACGGCGCGAGTAAACCGCCTCGACATGTGTCTGTGTGGCCCGAGGGTGGGACACCAGGTCCAAAACATGGGACAGGAATGTGGCAAAGTTGCGCTCCAGCCACTGGCCACCGAGTGTGGTCACAAATACGACGTATGCCTGGGGATGACGGACAAAGAGCACAATTGCTGGTTGAAGCAGACAGACAACGCAGCCGGAGACTCTCATCATTCTTGGGAATTGCGCTCACCTGTGTGACGCCCACCCGCACCTCCCTGCTGACAGAGCCTCCCCCCTTCAACATCTCCCCACCGCTCTTCAAGAAGCCAGATCCACCACGCAGAAATCCAGTGGCCATCAGCTCGAGCACCTCCTCCAGAGTGGCCCGCTTCACATTCTGACGCATCACTGGGAAACAGAGGATTGAGGCGATGAAGAATAAAAGAGGTGACTAAACATGACACTTGCAGAAACTCTTTGACCGACCGGCTGCTTGTTTGGGCATCAAAGCAGTAGCCATGACTGTCCCCAGAAGTTTTGCCACGGCGACCCGCACACCGTAGTTGGATCCTTCAAGGGCTTTGAAACACAATGTGGCCATGTTCTCCAGTTCTGTGGTCCACATGAAGACAGCCTCATTCTGCAGCTCCAACAGGCACTGATCAGATGAGGAGGGAACAGACGGAGATCTTTCAGTGGCATCTATATAATATGTACAATGTTAGTTTGTAAATGTTTTGTAACATTTACAAACTGCCTCCATTTAATTCACACTGCTCGTGAAAATACATTCAACTGGCGTCATGTTTACTTAACAGGAAACGATCTTGCACAACACATCTGGGTTTGGTTCACAGCAATCACAAAGCAAAAGCATAAGTCATGTCGTGTCATCTTCTACTGCTTAACCCGTATTCTGGGTCATGGGGTATTTCTACCAGTACGCATTGGGCCTTTTTTGGGGGTATCAGTGTCAGGGCCAGTGCCACTGCAACAGGGCCATCAATGCTACAAGAGAAGCTGTGTTTATATGGCTGGAAAAAAGGGAACATAACATTTCATGGTGTCATTTTTGAAAAGGGAAGAAGAACTGAAGTCATCTCCGACAAAATGTATGATACTTTTGTTATTACAACTCCAGCTGAACATTCTGCTGAGACTAACCTTTGCTACCATACAGCGTACAGCCATGGACCTGTCGGTGAGAAGTGAGCGGGCATTCTTGTAGATATCTCTGTGACATGAAGCCGCAGCTCCGCCCAGCCCACTGAGTACCTTCTGCAGGCTTAAGAGGATCTCTCCTCTACCTTGGGACTGGAACAACAAAGTAAACAAGTCACATCAGTTTTTCAAGAAAAATCTATTTTCTTATATTGCGCTACATAATTTAACTGCTACTGGACCATAGAAAAACTGCATTCCACATTCTTTTGTCATTTAGTTCTCCTTTATGTCTTACCTCTGCACTCTTTAACGCTTTCAAAAGATTATTGATTGTGTCTGGAAAGGAGCTTCCCAGCATTCTGCCCATCTTCTCATAGAATGCACCAACACATGCCACTGCAGCACTGTAAGGAAATATCCATTGTGTATTTAAATAATCACTGATAACTTCCAATTATTTGGTCAAAAGAACAATGAAATGATAATCAGATCAGAGCTTGGAATCACTGGTATCTTAGTGCTTTAATATGAAAACACTAACCCTGCATCTACAGCTGTATATAAATCATCGGAAACACAGGAACGATAAAAAACCTTGTGGAGCACCAGTAATGCTCTATCAATCGCTGAAACACAGCATAGGAGCTGCTCATATACATTTAATCCCCCTTTACACAAGTCATTCCGAGGATTAACATTTGGCTAAACCCTAGCGGGTACTCAGAGAGTATTATACACTCTGCAAGCAGCACTGAATGACATATATCTCAACAACACATATCTATAATCTCAAAAAAAACACTGACTACATTTTGAAAATGGCCAATGAAAAACACAGCGCTGCAGTTCAACGGAATCTTACAGTTTGGTTGGCAAGTACGCAGGAGTGTCATCTTTGCTTTTGATGATGTCATTGCATTTATCCAGAGTCTGGAAAACTGTGAACGTGTCACCAATGCTGTAGAGGGTGGCAAGGTTTTTGGCCAGCAGTTTTCTTGTTGGTGGTCCCGGAGCACTGCTGATCAGCCCCGTCAGCTGTTCAACAAGCTTCTTCTGCTTCTCCTTTACATCCACCTGACAGCAAACCAAGCAAAGAGAAGTCACAGACTGCTTCTGATGAAAGTCACTCAGAGAAATGACAAGCACAAAATAATTGGTGCCATCACCTTATTTGCAGCTACCAGCACTTTATCCAAGAAGCGAAGCCATTCAAAAATGAAGACCGGCCTCTTTGCTTCAGTGATCTGGGCCAGGGCATCTTCATTGAGCAACAGACTGTGAGCGAGCTCCATGGTAAGGACCTGACCAAACAGCCCGCTACGCCCCTGCCTCTGCAATGGTACATTAGGGATGTGATCTGTTAGTACATATGTCACTGATACTTCCCATGATTACACGGTAGATTTGTCTAAAATCCTCTGATATTAAAGGTGCAGTGTGTAAGATTTGGTGACATCTAAAAATGAAGTTGCATGTTGTAGCCATCACCTCACCCTCACCCTTCTGGGCATGGAGGAGAACCTATGGTAGACTTCAATTGTTGTGAAAACTCAACAGATGTTTAGTACGTCCACTCTGGGCTACTGTAAAAACATGGCAGCACCCCTAAAGAGGACCCGTTCGTCATGTAAATATGAATTCATTAGACTCATTTAAGGGTAATAGAAAAAACATTTTGGTGATTATAAATTCATGAAAATGTCAGGATATTAATGTTTTGTAATATTTTTAAAAAGTGACAAAGATTACCAAAATCTTACACACTTGTGAAAGTGAAAGTACATGTTTCCAATATTCTCCATTCTTAATGATGGCAGATGTGTCCCATATGCTGTGTAACTTGAGACAATAGATATGTCTAATGTTCTCAATTAACAGACATATGTGTTTACTTGAGACAGAACATGTCTCAAGTGTTCTCCATGATTATAGAAAGGGGGTCTTTCCTTTTCTAGAGACAATACTTGTTGGTAATGTTACCCATTTTATAGACAGTACATGTTTTCAAGATCTTTATCATTATCACACAAGATATCAAATATTGTACATTATTAGACTGATATCTGGATTGTGATTACAGACACTATATATCCATTTACTATTTTCTTTTATATTAAGTGGTGAGTACTTGATACATAATGCTTTCTCCATTACTGGACACTTGACAACAAAACATTTGACATCCCTTAAGTAGGTTAGAAACACATCACCAGTGTCTTTGAACCACTTAAAACACTGCCTTAAATCTTTAAAACTAAACAGGTATGCGCTAAACCTTTGTTGTTGAATGGGATACAAATTATAATAAAGAATAAATTACATTACATCACAAAGCTCTCCCCCCGTGCTCCCCTCCATCACCTTAGCTAAAACCTGTAAAGCATCACAAGGGCACCTGCCCAACTAGAGCTCCGTGGACATTTAGCGTCTCAGCAATAGCTCCACTAGATCGAAGCAACGACATGAGTGATTATGATGTGACAGAACGTGTCAAGGAATTTAATGTCATTACACCATAGCTCATTCGTCGTGTTGCGTGTAGCTTTGACTGAAATAACGCCAAGAAGCTGTGTTGACAGCTGTCTGACTCCAGCTGCCCATAGACTTGTTAGCTAGCAGCCCAAGCTAGTTTCTTCCTACGAGGAATAAGCAAACCTCTAGGAACACAAACCGAGGCTAAACTAGCTACCACCATATTTCAACACAATTAAATGTTCAAACTCAACACGATTACAACACAGTCCAGAAGGAGAGGACACAAACGCTTCATCCTACCTGTGCTTCGACCAGCAGAGATGAATGATGACGAGGGCGGCGGTGTCGCGTTTAACTGGATCCGGGTAGAAACAATTTATATAATGCCAGGAAACAGGGGCTATAATACAATTCAAATTATTTTACATTTTGTATCACTATTTTTTTTATCGTATTTTCCCGCGTAAAATCTATTAATTATTTTTCGAAACAATTCCCGGAACTTCGAACGTGCAATTCCCCTTGTAGCAAGTCGGAACGTGGATGTGAACGAACCAAACATCAGCGGAGAGAATACAACTGCACCTTCTTGTTTACACTGTAGTTATCTCATTTTCTCGGTCAAAATGTCAGACGAGGAAGACGATTACATGTCTGATGCTTTTCTCAGTAAAATGTAAGTGATTTGTTATTCTACTATTCGTTCCTATGTCCCCGGGGATGTCATTTTTAAACATAGGATGAGAGCCCTTATGTTCAAATGGGACGGGTGAGATCATTACTATTCGACCACTATTTCGCTATTTGTGTCCTTTAGTGTCTCTGTTGGAAATACAAATGTTTGAAGCAAACCCCTAACTATAATATTTTATTGGGGCCAATAAGGATATTACGGGTATTGATTTAAATTCCCAACAACTATAATAATGGAAGATTACATGGCATTGACTCATGTGGTGCCACTTCCATGAGAAAGAAATTCAATTGAGGCTTCATATTATGTCAAACCCAAGCAACTGTATTGTTGTGTCTGTGTTACTAACAACTCTCCCGATCATCCTGTCAGACAAGATGTGAAACCGGGAGTCAACATGGTGAGACGAGTCAAAGAGGCAATAAAGAAGGAGACAGAACAAAAGCAGAAGAACATCACGAATCGTCAGAAGACTTTCAAGGAGCAGGAACAGGAAAGTCGGGAAGCAGCTTTACAGAGTTCCATCAGCAACGAGAACAAAGGATTTGCTCTTCTGCAAAAAATGGGTTACAAAGCTGGTCAAGGCCTCGGGAAGAAAGGCACGTTTCTACTTCACTCATCTGTGCAATTTCTTGTGTTTTCCATGTTCTATGTTTATCAGTATTAACAGTCTTTGTCTCCACTTTAGGAGCAGGAAGGGTTGATCCTATTCCTCTGAACATCAAAACTGGTGGGTAATGATATTACCAAATCAAACTGAATTTTTGCAACAGCATCCAACCTCATCACTTGCTCACTGTGTCCTTTTCTGTGTATGCTGAATCAGACAGAGGCGGCATCGGAATGGAGGAGGTGAAGAAGAGAAAAGCTGAGGCGGAACTTGAGCATTATCGACAGAAAGTACGTGCCAAGCAGCAGAATGAGACCAAATCTCTGGAAGATTTTAGGTAAAGTCTACCACTATCTGAAGGATGTGCCACTCGTTTCTGGGTCTCTGTGTGTGTAATCAGGGCCTTTTTCTATTCCAGGTCGAGGGTCAGGACAGAGAGAGAAGATCGTAAGATCGAGGGAGATCTACGGAGGAGTCAGCGTGCCTGTGAGCAACTCGACAGTCAGAAGGTTGGATTAACTTTGACAAAAACATAGGCTCATTATGGTGCTATGCAATTATTTGATCAAAATGATATAAAGAAAAATACTGGACTAAATGTCCAAACCAAACTCCTCTTGAGTCTTAAAGGTGCAGTGTGTAAGATTTGGTGACATCTAGAAGGGAAGTTGCATGTTGTATCCATCACCTCACCCTTGAGAACCTTTGGTAGATTACAGTTGTCATTAAAACTCAAAAGATGTTTAGTTTGTCCACTCTGGCCTATTGTAAAAACATGGCGGTCCTGTAGAGAGGACCTGCTCCTCATTTAAAATTACATTCATGGGTTCATTTAAAGGTAATTGAAAAAAGAAATATACATTTAGGTGATTATAAATTCCTGAAAATGTCAGTATGTCATGATTTTGTAATGTTTTTTGGTGACAAAACTGACCGGAATCTTACATATGCACCTTTAATGATAGCTGAAGTGCGCTATACGTTCTCTCACTTTTTGAGACAAAAAGAGGTGAGGGTTATCCTGCTACAACTTTACCATTAGCTGACACCAAATCCTACACACTGTGCGTTTGGAACAGAAAGGAAATGTCACAGATTAAAAAGAGTGTAAATCTGAAAATGTATTTTCATTCCAGGGCGTCACTGTACCCAGAGAAGACTGGTACTGGCCGAAAGAAGAGAAGGATGAAGATGTGGAAGAGGAGGAGGAGGAGGAGGAAGAGGAGACTGAAGAAGAGGACATTGTGGAACTGACTGTTAGTATTTGCTTTAGCACATATTAACCTATATGCATTTCAGGATGATGTATTCATAACTGATGTCACTAAACCTTTTCGTCATTGTGCATGATCACACCACCAATTCCACCATAAGTCACCAGATATGCATCTAAGAGAAATCTGATCACTGATGTAACAATGAAACGTAATGGCTGTGTGTCTGTGTTACAGTCTTCTGACAAGCTGCAAATATTAACGTCCTATTTGAGAGGAGTCCATATTTACTGCATATGGTGTGGGACCACCTATAATGGTAAGGGTGATGACAAAATGGCTGAGATGTTTTTGCTTTTGCATACATTCTCTTGGATTGTCATATTTTTCATTTTCTTGCAGACGAAGAGGACTTGTGCTCCAACTGTCCTGGAGACACCGCAGCAGACCACGAATAAACCTGATAGCACATGTTCAGTGTTCCCTCTTGGAAGCGCAGATACAACCATTGGTGTAAATAAATGCAAGCTCACTCTTGGCCACATGGGAGCTCCCGAGAAAGTATAGTGATAACAATCAGTGGAAAATGGCATTTGTCATCCCATTTAGATTAGCTGTCTAAATGGAGCACCATCACTGTTTATGCTTTGTGGTAGGGTTTTCAATATTTATGTTTTTTAAGACAAAATTGTGTTTCCATTAAATAAGTTGACTCTTACTTTGTTTCATCCTTTACTCTGTAATAAAGTGATTATTATTCATTTGTGTGTCTGTCTGTGTTGTGTGTGTGTGTGTGTGTGTGCAGTTTCTAAAAGACTCTTATGTGAATACATTCTTATACAGCACCCCATTGCATTGTCACTGTGTAGATGCCTCTGCAAGAATTGCCTGAGTGAATGACCAGATGAATTTTATGAAATACATAATTCAGTTTCAGGATACAGATGTTGAAAGGATGTTTTGAAAGCAACAAGATGGAGAATGAGTTGCATTAAAAACTATAAAATGTAACTTCTTGATCACAGCTAGATGCCGCTTAATCCTGGACAATGTACCTTCATTGTAAGTGAGGAGTTGCTATATTTCCGACTGCATGTGAAGGCATCTTCGGGTCGTCACTGCGCTGACGTTTAACAGGAAATCGAAACAGAAGGAGAGTAGCAGGGATGTGCCTCTCTTTTCGGCTCGAGGAGGCAGAGTGAGATGAAACCTGGAGCAGAAGTACATTGTTCATCAGCTTTGTTATTGTTGGGGTTTGATTAGATATCGGTAAATGACAATGGCGGCAGAAAACTACGTAGCTAAACTTAATGAACATGCGCAGGGAAACCGCTTGGAGCTCAGGTATGATGACGTCAGCTCAGTCGGTCCTGACCACATTAAAAGGTGAGTTTCTAACATACTTCATGCGACCAATTATTATCAAACAGTGCAAATTCTGTCAGGGACAACAGTGGAAGCAAATCCCACTTGTGCCCTGTTGCAGTGTCACTGGCCCTGATGATACCCCTAACAGAGCCCCTTGACCCATGATGATGGATAAGTGGTATAAAATGACATGACAAAATTCCGTCGGTGGCCATTTGTAAAGATCAGTGTACTTTATTGTATATGATATTAGCCCATTGTATACTATTGTAAGTGGTTTACTTGTTTTCCACATCGCATGTTAATTACAACACTGTAAACGTGCCATGGTGTGTTGTAGTCCCAGGTGTAACATTACATCCTGTTGCATCATTATTTTAGTGTTTTTATCATTTGATTATGTTTTCAAATGTGTCACAGACATGTTATGTTATGACAAAAATATTACCTGTATACATGTATTTGTTTCATACACTATTTGTTGTTAATCAGTATGTTATTATTTCAGTCACTAATTTCATTGTAGTATTTTTCTGTTAAAGGTACAGTGTGTATGATTTGGTGACATCTATTGGTGAAATTGTATGTTGTATCCATCACGTGATACATCCCATTCGATTTGTAACTCTATTCCTACAGATAGAAGTGACCGAAATTCACCAAACTCTTACACACTGCGCCTTTATGGGGGTCCAACAGCGTGACTCCTCCCATGAGGATATGGATTAAGTTTACACATTGTGTCTTTGTAATTCACCCTTCATCACACTACATTGTAAGATCACCCTCATGTCATTTCTCCACAGGTTCACTATGAGAGCAATCGTGAACAACGTGGCATATCCCGAGGGTGAGGGGAACAATAAGAAGGAGGCCAAACAGCACGCAGCTAAAAATGCCCTGAGAGCACTTTTCGGAGAACAAACTGATTGTGTAAGAATGAAAATTCAATGTTTTTCATATTACTCTTGAACAGGGGTCGGCAACCTGAGACACACGTGCCACGATTGGCACACTACAGCCTATACACTGACACAGTAGGCCACCGCTTAAGCAAATACGACTTAAAGGTACAGTGTGTACGATATGGGGACATCTAGAGGTGAAGTTGCACGTTGTATCTGTCACCTCACCCTCACCTTCCTGAGCTTGCAGGAGAACCTATGATCGACTTCAGTTGTCATTTAAACTCAAAGGGTGTTTAGTACGTCCACTCTTGGCTACTGTAAAAACATGGCGGCCCCCCGTAGAGAGGACCCACTCCTCGTGTAAATATAGACTAATGGGCTCATTAAAGGGTAATGGGGGGGGGGGGGGGTTAACGGGGGGGGGGGGGGGGGGGGGGTTAACATATAGAAGTGACAAAAATGACCTTTAAAGGTGCAGTGTGTACGATTTCTGTAAGTGTTACATGCTCAGATGGGAGGGGTGCAGTAATGGATACAAAATGCAAACTCATCTGTAGATGTCACCAAATCTTACACACTGCAGCTTTAGAGTCAGAAATATGAAGTGGACAGACAGTGAGAAAAAGACTTCCCATAATGCTAGTCTTTTCAAGTCTTTGTCGGCCACATGGATGGAGCTCATAGATTGTTTGTGCACGTGTGTGTCCTCGACAGACCGAGGATGCCGCAGACGCCTCCACTGCATCGGTTAATCAGACAAGCATCACGAGCAACCACTTTGTGAGTTGGCTGAATGAATATGGCAACAAGAACAAGGTGCTGATAAAAGCTGTGGAGACAACCACCATTGGACCAAAACAGGCTTCTTAGTAAGGCTGCATAATACTAATATTTTAGTTCAGTGACGATTCAGTTGTGCATTGAATTAATTGTGTGATATGTCAGTTGTTGCAAATTCCTGCTTGGTGATAAAGAGTATCCATCCGGCTACGGCAACTCAAAGAAAGAGGCGAAGGAGGAAGCAGCAAAGCTTGTGCACCATGAGATCTGTGGAGGTGAAAGTACACAGGTACGTAAAGACACCCTGTAAATGGTTCAGGCCCAGTTACAGTACATCCTGTTTACAACTCAACATCTTTGTAAACCAAGTCCATCGAACATTTTTGCTACTAAACTAAAAATAGACACATCAGGTTGTGTGAGTCGCGTTTGCACACCAAGTATAAAACGTATGTCCATCATCAACGTTTATATCACATTCAGTTGACTGTGTTTTTCCATATCTGTCAAAGCTGTAATTAGCAGTGTGTGTGTCTCTGTTTGGTCTGCATTTTTATTTACTTTATATTCTAAAGTCTTGAAGGCCTCTCAAAGCACCTTTAGTACAGTCTACATTCACCCAGTCACACAAACCTTCACACTGTGCTTCTGTTTGCAGCACATTGTATCTATGAGTATATGGGACAATGTGGGGTTCAGTGTCTTGCCCAAGGACCCCTCAGCATATGGGATAGGGGGAGGTGGGAATCGAACCCCCAACTTTCTGGTCAGAGGACAAGTCCTCTGACCCAAGTCCTCTAATCCCCTCCAGCCACAGGTGCCCACTTTACCTGTAATTTAGGGGTTAGGGTTACAGTTAGGTTCGGGTTAGGGTCAAGGGCAAGGAAATCTATCATGTCCTTACTACGTAGAAGCACTGTGAGAATAATGTTTTTAATGCATTTACCCAGTGCTGGGAGTTTCCTTCCCGATGACTTAGGTTAAAGGTGCACTGTGTAAGATTTGGTGATGTCTAGTGGTAAAGTTGCATGTGGTATCCATCACTTCACCCTCACCCTTCTGAACATGTAGGAGAACCTATGGTAGAATTCAGTTGTCACTCGAATTCAAAAGATGTTTAGTATGTCCACTCTGGGCTACTGTAAAAACATGGCTGCCCTCGTAGAGAGGACCCGCTCCCCATGTATATATACATTAATAGAAATAATAATTTAAAAAAACGTTTAGGTGATTATAAATTCATGAAAATGTCAGGATGTAATTGTTTTATAATATTTTTAGAAGTGACACAATCGACCAGAATCTTACACTCTGCACCTTTAAGGTTTGAATGTCTTCTATTTAATCTCCCACTGGATGTCAGTGTGCAAGGTATCTGTTATTGGATGACAGTTTAAGATGTTGGAAAATCCACGCTTCTCATGTTAAGACCTTCAAACCAACAGTTGGCCAGACTGTGATCGTGAAATCATAACTGAAATCAGACTTTTTTGATTTCATAGACCAGAGATTCGGGAAATGGCTCGTCATTAAGTCAAACGCAGGAAAGCAAACCAAATGTGACAGGACTCAGGTGAGGGTCGTTTGTGTTTTTTTCCATTCTGCTTCTGTTCTGCTTTACAGTTTCTAATACGTTTCTAATCATTGTCTGAATTCTCTTTGTCAGTGATCTGACAAAGCGCCTCAGCTTAAAGGTAGAAGGAGGGAATTTCATCGGCTTAATCAATGAGCACTGTATGAGAACAAGGAGCACCAACGAGTTTGTCAAAGTGGAAAGACGTGGTGAAGCGCACAACCCCACGTGAGTGTGAGCTAAACTTTGCAACCTCAACACAGACTGTACGAAAACACAACCGTACAACACGTCCTCTCTGTCCACAGGTTCTTCTACAAGGTGGTGATCAATGGGGTGGAGTATCCTGTGGCTGAGGGCAGGACTGCGAAGGATGCCAAACAAAAGGCAGCTCAGCTTGCATTGGAAGCTATTGATGAACAGACTGCCCCCAAAAATGAGGTTTTCATTCATTCATCAATTCTCTTAGAATAGTTTTAAAGGTGCTGTGTGTACGATTTGGAGACATCTAGAGGTGATGTTGCGTGTTGTATCCATCACCGCACCCTCATCCTTCTGAGCATGTAGGAGAACCTATGGTCGACTTCAGTTGTCATTAAACCTCAGTTGTCATTAAATCTCCAAATATATTGCCCTCGTAGAGAGGACCCACTCCTCAAAAAAGTAATACATTTAAGACATTAATACATTTTAAATTAAAGAAGATATTGGTATGTAATTGTTTTGTAACTTTTTTCTATGAATTTAAGTATTAATGCTCGATTTCACTTATTTGTTGTCCCTGGCTGAGAGCACGCCTTTGAGAGGGCGGAACTAATTTACATGTTCAGCCGATCTGGGATCTCCCAGAGATCAGCCAATCATGAGATAGTGGGGTTACAGGAAAGGAGGGGGGAGGCAAATCTGAGCATTTCACTCAAGGAAGATATTTTGGATTTGTGAAACAGCTTGTTTAGAAAAGGCTGAGGAACAAATAGAAAGCCTGGAAAATAGGCTTAATCGGTCCCCTTTAATTCTGCAATGGTTGAAATAACATGTCCTGCAATAATACATGAGGGCTGAACAGGTGTTGGATGAGAGTTAAAGTTAAAAATGCTTTCTAAACATTCAATAGAATGATAGAAAATAAAAACACATGATTATCGAATGTGTTGATGAAAGTCATAATGACGTCATTCTTTGTATCGTATGATTGACAACAGCTTCTTACTTTCTTTTTACGTAGAATCAAAGTCCTTGTGTGAAGAGCAAAATAAGGTATGTCGTCTACTTCAGTGCTGCCATTTGTGACATTGAGGAACAAATCCAGGGAGGTGAGGGAGGCACCCATGTCCTGTCAGTTGTCTTTTTTTAAATAGTCACTCATACAATAAAAAAAATATATATTTTTAGATTAAGAATCCTTACGCGAGCAAATCATTTGTTAGCACCATTTATACACTTCTCACTATATAGTCAGTGATGTGTGTCTTGAGTCAAGGCTGTAACACAAATGCTGCATCCACGCTGTCCTAATGTCCCCTCATTTTATTTTGTAGTCGTAGAATTGCAGCAAATTTCCAACCTGACTGCTTGAAGAGCAAAGAGGTAAAGTAAGAAAATGTTTATAATGGCAATGTATTTTAAATTATTTTGTTATGATGTGTTTTTTTCTCTATCATGATATCACTTCATGCATCAAGGGTTTGATGCCTACTTTCAGTGGTGAGATGGCAAGTGAGAAAAAAGGGTCCCAGGCATCAGACCAAAGGTATGGAAAGTAAAAAGATATTAAATGGCAACAATGTTTTCAGTTCTTTTACAGCTTTTAGTCTGAGCATTTGTTTACAGTAAAGGGTGCAGTGTGTGAGATTTCAGTCTTTTTTATCACTTTTGAAAATATTACAAAATAGCTACATTTTGACATTTTAATAGATTTAAAATCACCTAAAGGTTGTTTTTTTTCATTACCTTTAAATGAGTCAATTAACATATATTTAAATGAGGAGCAGCTCCTCTCTACGGAGGCTGCCATGTTTTTACAGTAGCCCAGAGTGGACACACCACACATCTTTTGTTTTTATGACAATTGAAGTCGACCATAGGTTCTCCTGCATGTTCAGAAGGGTGAGCATGAGCTGATGGACACAGCATGCAACTTCACCTCTAGATGTCCCCAAATCACACACACTGCACCTTTAAATGTAATGTAAATATTTTTCTCTCTTAACTACCTGTGTTTCTGCCAGTTTTACGTCACTGTTTGACTCCATCGAGCTTCTCGGTAAAGGAACATTTGGTCACGTTTTCAAGGCAAGAGACATACTGGTGGACAAGGAGTATGCGGTGAAGATTGTCCGCTGGAAAGAGTGAGTAATAATCGACTTTGCATTCTAAACTTTACATTCTAAAATCCCTTAACTGAACCATGTTCCTGTTCCTTATTGGATCAGAAACGTCTTGCGGGAGGTGATGGCGTTATCAAGCCTCGAACACCCCAACATTGTTCAATACTACACCTGTTGGAAGGAGGAAGCAGGATACCAGATGGACGGTAGCGCTGACAGCGGCGGTGCCTCTGGGTAAGTCTTGTACACCTGTTGAAGTGTCATGGAACATATTTGTTATTTTTAGATTAATACAGATGATAGCGATAAGAACAGGATTCTTCGGCCTCCTATCCTCTCATTATTTAAGCTATTCACGCTCGTGACAAATAAAAACACAAATGATGATACACCATAAGATAAACACGACATTGTAGACTTTTCTTTTCGCCACACGATAACATGCTCCTATTGAACGGCTCTGATTGTTTTGATTATTTTCTTTTTAATCACCCAACCACTGTGAGTCTACACAGTTGTATGTGTTTTTCTAACTCGCTTATTTTTATTTTATTGACGTTTGAAATTGCGCATATTTGAGGGCGTGGCCTCTTGACTGACAGATGGGCTGACCAGGCACATACGGTGGGTGATGCAAAGGCACCATGGAGCTCTGTCTGTCTTTGCCCGTTTTTAAATGAACCGGGAACTGGTAAGAATTCGGCAAGATGGAGACATGAGACTCGCCCACATTTTGCTTGAAAAGCACTCTGCACAAACCAACGGGTGACGTCACGGACGCTGCGTCCATCTTTATACACAGTCTATGGTCATTACATGAGCGAGTGATTGACTGCACGTCACATCTGTGGCAGTGCCACATGTTGTTTTCAAAAACTATTTTTGAAAACCTTTTTTGATCTTTTCAGGTCAGCTGCTGGGAAGCACCTCTACATTAAGATGGAGCTGTGTGACACTCGAACACTTTGTGAGTGGATCAAAGACAAGAACGCTCAGAGCGCGGAGGAGAGCATGACAGACTCCACGAGAAGAGAAGAGAGTCTGACAATTGCTCAGCAAATAGTCAGCGGTGTTGAGTTCATTCACTCCATGAAGTTCATCCACAGAGACCTAAAGGTAACGTTGACGGGAGTAAAGTCATCACTCGGTACATGACGTCCCCTCGGGAGCTACATCTGTGTCTTTATGCCTTTTCCTCATCCAGCCTGCCAACATCCTGTTTGGGCGGGAGAGAAAGGTGAAGATCGGAGATTTTGGTTTAGTCACTGTTGAGAATGATGCTGAGAACCCCATGGAGAGAACTGTGTGTAAAGGAACCCCGAATTACATGGCTCCTGAGCAGGTGAGATGGTCCACTTGGATACAGTGTTCCGTCATACTTTTAAAGGTGCAGTCTGTAAGATTTGGTGACATCGTTGTATCCATCACCTCACCCTCACCCTTCTGAGCATGCAGGAGAACCTATGGTAGACTCCAGTCGTCATTAAAACTCAAAAGATGTTTAGTATGTCTACTTTTACACGTGAAAAACGTGGCGTATCTTCGTAGAGAGGACCCACTCCTCATGTAAATACACATTAATGGGCTCATTTTAGGGTGATGGAAAAAACACAAAACATTTATGTGATTGTAAATTCATGAAAATGTCAGTATGTAATTGTTTTGTTATATTTTTAGAAAAATATTACACACTGCACCTTTAAGTCATGGTGGTCCAAAGGCAACAATACAGGAAAGACTTAACATGAAGCTTAAGAGTCTTTTTTTTGTAGAAATCCAGCCGCAGTTATGACAGTAAAGTGGACATATTTGCTTTGGGGTTGATCTACTTTGAACTTCTTTGGAAGCTGCCTGGAGAAGAAGAGAAGAACGCGGTGAGCGGTTTTAAATCAGTTAATATTCACACTGCACAGTATGTCAGTTTCACTCAACTTGGTCAAACTAGTTTAATTTCAGTACATGTTGTAACAAGTTTTGTTATATACAAGTCACTGAAAACACTTCAGAACTGGTTGTTATTGTGACATTAATCATCTCTCAGTCATATTATGAATGACTGTACTATTTCTTTGTCATACCAAACACGGTCATTATTGCTTCTACTATTTTGTTGAATTTCAGATATTTGCGGATGTCCGAAACCAGAAACTCCCTCAAGGATTTTCTGAGCGTTTCCACCGAGAGGTACAGAGGTTTATTTCATTTACTCAACATATGAAACACTGTGTTTTCTGTACACATGTAGTATTGTAGGACCTGTCACTTATATAGCTGGAACTGGCATCAAGTACTGGTATAGAGTCCCACAAGGATGATATATTTTTGTTTACAACAAAAAGCAACATTAATGGGTGGGCCTGTGTTTACAACAGACCTTATTTCAGGCCTTTACTAAAAAGAAAAAAACAACTGACCTTTCAGCGAGGGAGCTGGACTTGTTAGCCTGCTGGCTTACTTCTGTGTTGTAGCACTCAGTCCTGAAGCACTAACAAATGTATGTTTTTATTCATTTTACAGTGCCACGTTATAAAGTCAATGCTGTGTTTCAAGCCAGAGGCCCGACCTGAGGCTGGTAAACTGAGGAAGGACCTAGAGGAGTGGAGCCGAATGTTTGGCCCACCGAAAAATGTGCCTCAAGACAGTCAGACTGTCTAAAAGAAGCAAAGACTAAACATTAGTCACCACAAAGGTTGTTTATCTGCAGGAGGTAATGTTCTACTCTAGAATATTTTCAGTGCTGAGTGAGGTGTGATTTTAACTGTTTTAATGAACTGACAATGCATTGTGGAGCGTTAATAGAGGTGAATGGTTTCCAGCGTATTGCTGCACTGCACTTAACATCCCTGACAATTAGTCAAATTTAAAATATAATCAAACCATGTTTTATGACAGCAATAAGACAAACTAATGGTAAACAACTTTCCAAATATCAGTCTGTAAGGATGTGCAGGCACATTGGACCGGCATAACATTCATATGTTATTATGCTGATGTGCAGGTTTGCCAAAAATTGCAAAGAGCTACTAATTTTGCTTTTTGTTTCCGAAACATTTTTTCAATGATTTAATATGATATCAATTGTTTACATCAGAAGTTTGTTCTGCACAAAACATGATAATATTGCTAACATTGAAATGTAACACTATTACATCGCCAGGCTTTACTGGCTGGAAGAGGCCCCTTTTAACATGAACCCAATTGTCAAGAGCAGTATTTCAATCATGTTTATCCAAATAAATAATAATCTGACAAGTCCATCCTAGTCACACTAATTTGTTACCAGCCACCAACCCCCCGGATCAAGTTCTTATTGCATGAGTCATTAAGTTAGGGAACAGCTCAGGGTTAGGGTGAAGTCTCTCTGTGAGTCATTGTGCCACTTATCTGAAGTCATGGTAGAGTCATTGTATTATTCATTTTGGGAGAAATCCCCATCACAAATATTGTTCTCTTTTAAGGTGAAGACATGGTTTAGCTTGGATTAAGGTCGACTCTAACCTGTAACTATGGTTAAGCGGGGTGATCCATGGTGCAGTATGCTGCTTGGACACAAACCGGTTGGGCTGCCTGGGCGAGGGTGACCCTTTGACCCTGGGTTCATCACTGAGGATGTGTCCGGGCAGCACCATCTGGAAGCAGAAGGTGTTTCTTATAACTACAGTGAGAGTAAGTCTCTATGAAATCGGGGTACTGTCTACTAAAGCTTTGGTTGGCGTGATTGTGCGTGTGGGTGTGTTCTTGTTACCTATTGAGGACCATTTTGCTGAATCATCAACTCCATTGAGCTCATAGCCTCGCCCTGATATGTTAAATTAGTCATGTCTGAGGCAAACTACTTTCACTCTCTTATTGTGCTCAGGTGTTTGCCAGTTTGTTAATGCACGTAAAATACTAGTTTGTGTGTTGTTTTTGCAGTATATAGTAATACATTTGTAAGTTTGTATTTCGGAATGAAGAAAGATAATGATGTTGTTGAATTATTGAATGAAAACCCATATTTAGTCTTAATTTTTTCAACTGCAGGTCACAGTGGAACTCACCACAAGGGGGCACTTGTGACTAGTGCCTATGAAGGTGAATATATGAGTGACACAATATATGCATATTACATGTATATACTATAATATATATATATATATATACCAATGCTAACTTATTGGTTAAAATAAGAAGTACATACCAATAAAAATTGTCAAATGA
>JAFBJT010111588.1:4216-11716 GCA_016785325.1 Chascanopsetta lugubris
TCTCATGTCTCACCTCCTGTCTCATGTCTCACCTCCTCTGTCTCATGTCTCACCTCCTGTCTCATGTCTCACCTCCTGTCTCATGTCTCACCTCCTCTGTCTCATGTCTCACCTCCTGTCTCATGTCTCACCTCCTCTGTCTCATGTCTTACCTCCTCTGTCTCATGTCTCACCTCCTGTCTCATGTCTCACCTCCTCTGTCTCATGTCTCACCTCCTCTGTCTCATGTCTCATCTCCTCTGTCTCATGTCTCACCTCCTGTCTCATGTCTCACCTCCTCTGTCTCATGTCTTACCTCCTGTCTCATGTCTCACCTCCTCTGTCTCATGTCTCACCTCCTCTGTCTCATGTCTCACCTCCTCTGTCTCATGTCTCACCTCCTCTGTCTCATGTCTCACCTCCTGTCTCATGAGACATGAAGGTTGGATGATGATTGATGATCCTGTGACTCAGCAGCTGATCTTTTCTGCTGAGTCACCTCTTCACTGACATCAGGAAAACACGGGACGTCCATTCATGGACCTGATTCTTTAAGAACTTGATCAGGTGTTGTGTACAGCGCCACCTGTGGCAGTTTGTGATGGCTGCAGGTTCCTGCTTTAAGTTGAGTCTCCGTGCTCCGGTCTCTTTCAGGCTGGGGTTTGAACCCACGCTGACTCCCTGCGGAGCGTCCGCTGTGCGCCAGAGTCCAGGATGCGGCGGGCGGCTGCAGTGTGATCTGCCTGGGTGAGCTTCAGCCAGATAAACTGTTGTTGTTGTTGTTGTTGTGGATTAGAGGCGGGTGTGTCCTGCAGCAGATTGCCCTCAGAGGGAACGCGCAGGCCTTTTAGTGTAAAGGTATTAAACCCAGGTCTAATCCAGAGCTCGGAGAGCAGCCAATTTAAACTGGATTCACCCCACAGGACCACACATCACTGGCTCCGCCTCTGTGTCTGCTGCTCTCGGAGCTCCGCCCCCGTCTGTCACACCGCTGCAACACACACTCATTCCCCTAAAGCTCCAGACGTCATGACTTGGCTTCATGCAGATATCGGCTCAGAAAGTGAGAGTCCTGCCACCCTGTAATTCCACTGTTTCACCACTAGGGTGACGACTACAGTTTGCCTCTCGTCTGCACCAGCTGAGCTTCACTCACTTTCTTAGCTGTAGTTGTTCAGTTCATCACAGGTGTGTGTGTGTGTGTGTGTGTGTGTGTGTGTGTGTGTGTGTCTGCCTCGCAGCTTCTTCTCGTCTTTGAGCTGAATTGAAGTTTCTTTAATTCTCTGTTGTGGCCTCATTACGACACAGACCCATATTTTCAAAATACAACTACTTCATAATCTCAGCCGTCAACTTGTGGTGGAGTGTGTGTGTGTGTGTGTGTGTGTGTGTGTGTGTGTGTGTGGGGGAGGGGGGGGGGGGTGTGTGTGTGTGTGTGAGTGAGAGAGTGAGAGTGAGAGTGGGGGGTGTGGTGTGTGTGGGTGGTTGCTCCGGAAAGGCTTTCATGTGCATCGCTCTTAGGGTTCATTTATTCTCAAATAAGTTCCTTTAACAATAAAAGGAATGGCGTGTGTGTGTGTGTGTGTGTGTGTGTGTGTGTGCGTGTGTGCGCGCGCGCGTGCTGGTTCACAGCAGAGTGATTGTTCCTGATTATTCAGCGACAAGAGGAAACAGGGAGAATTACAACACTACCAGACCACCCTGAAAAGTGTGTGTGTGTGTGTGTGTGTGTGTGTGTGTGAGATACATGTGCCGTGTAAGATTTAAACATCTAGTATAAAACTGGAGCAAACTACTGTTGATGTCTCCATCATCAGCACTGAGCAGTTCTTCTTCTCCTCTTGTTTCTGTGGCAGCGTCACAGCGCCACTTACAGGCCTGGCACATGTACTACAGCATTTTCACTACTTCCATGTGGACAAACACTTTTTCATTTGATAGGGTGTTTATGGGATACAAAATAAATGATGGTTTCCAGTGGTACGGAAACGGCTGAATCAGCACCGCTCACAATGCTCCGCGGTCCAGTCTGTAATCTCTAGACTCCGTCATGTGGACGTGGACCGGGTCCGTGTAGAACTCCACCAACCTGATCTGATCAAACGAGCTCTACTCCCATTCAGAGAGAGAGAATCAGAATGAAGGACTGATTGGTTTAAAAATGAGTGAGTGTATTCAGAGCAGCAGCAGCAGCAGCAGCAGCAGCAGCAGCAGCCTCGACCCCTTTGTTTCATTGAAATCACAGATTAGGTCTTTAACGCTCTGGCAGAGCCTCAGGATTATGTAAACCTACAGAAACTGACCCTCTGCCAACACCAGCGCTGACCTGCCCTTCAGCCACACACTCGACCTGCAGCTCCTGCTGCCACCTTCACCTGTGACCTTTGACCTCTGGGAGTAGAGGGGGAGGGGTCGGGTGGAAAGAGGATTTCCCTACAGGAAGCAAATGAAGTTTCAAATGACATGACACTTGATTTAAACCTGTTAAATCCATCAGGGGGTTGAGGAGAGGCTGCATGCACGGCACTCACACAGGTTAACATGTGAAGGAACACACACACACACACACACACACGCACACACACACACACAGAGGAGAAAGTCATGAGACTGACTGTGAGCTCATCAGCTCTGAGTCCACACACAAACACCTGTCTGTCTCCCGTCACTCAGTCTGACATTAAAGGTGCATTCAGCAACTTGACTTTGTCTAAAACCACTTTTTAGTCCAGTGAGTGACGAGGCTGTAACACAACATCAAGACCCTCCGTCTGAAGGACACGCCCCTTCAGCCTCCATCCACTCAAGGACGCGCTCCCTGGTCCCTGATGTTAGCATCGTTTAGCAGCAGCATCAGTGTGTCATCGTAAAGACAAATGACCTCTGACCTCCAAAACGCTAAATCATCAGATGAACCAATGAGGTTCATCTGAGTTTCAGCTTGAAGCCCCCCCCCCCCAGTTTAAGGGGACAGTGTGTGTGTCCTCTGTCCATAGTAGCATCATTATCGGAGCCCATTATAACGTTCCAGAGTCGGACTCACAGACTCTATAGAGCCACAGCTCCCTCCTTCAACAGAGAGGCCCCTTCATCACACTAACCCCAGCCCCTCCCCCCTCCTCCCCCTCCCTCCCCCTCCTCTCATCCTCCTCGCTCTCTTCTCCCTCAGACACAGACGAGCCTTTATCTGCCCATCATGTGCTCGCTGCCTCTTTCTCTTTTTTTCTACAGCTTGACCCTGTTTTCTACAGCCAACAGGCAGCTCACACACACACACACACACACACACACACACACACACACACACACAGAGCGATGGGGAAAAGGCTGGTTTAAGCAAGCTAAATATTTGATCCACGTTATCTGTCTGTAGCTTAATACAGATTTGATGTTTGATCGTCCTCCAGCAGCTTTTTCATGTTTTTATTTTCTGCTCAAATAATCTGAAGTGTGTGTGTGTGTGTGTGTGTGTGTGTCCACCGTCCGTAGCATGAACATTATTTTCCTAATTGAATCTGTAGATTTGTATTTTATTATATCTGCAGTGAAAAACAGTGTTGTCATTTCTAAGAGTGACCAGCAGAGTGACTTTTGGTGCTAAAGAGTTGAATACCAACATTAGCGGGATGAGGTTTGAAATTTTAGACATTTAACAAAGTTCATAAATAAAAAGATGCATTAGAACAGTGACACAGTCACAGTTAAAGGTGCAGTGTGTCAGATCTCCCTCATCAGTGTATAAACCTCACCACTAGAGGGCAGTGAATTCTTCTCCTCTGTAACTTCAGGAAAATAAACTCTCCGTGTTCATCCAATCAAAATCAGTCCCATGATATTTGATCTGTTTCCTGATGAAACATTAAACTCAAAGATAAAGTTCATGAGAAGCGTCAGTCAGCCGATGATGATGTCATCACTGGTTTCCCGTGAAGCCACCTGCTCGGTGAGCGTCGTCATGGCGATGAGGTCGTGACGACGGAGGATGTATTGAGGTCAAATGTGTTGGTGTACGATGGTTTAAAGGGCACTTCCACTCAAACTGCTCTCTGACATGAATGATGGATGCAGACTGTTGGCTCCGCCCCCTCACATCTCCTCTCCTTCCTTCCTCACCGTCGTTTCCTTTCCTCCTGCTCAGTCCTCCACTTCCTCTCTCCTCCGTCTCTCCCTTCTTCACATCATGTCCTCTTCCCTCCTCCTCCTCCCTTCTCCTCACTTCACCTTTCCCTCCTCTCCTCTCATTCGTCCTTCATCCTCTGGTGTCTCCTCCCCTCCTCATCCTCTCTTTCTCTTTCATTTGCATGTTTTCATCTCTTTTCTCTTCCCTGTAAATCCCTCCTCCTCCCGGTGTCCTGGTTAAACTCTGCTCTCTCTTCGTGTCGTCTCTTGTCTTCCTTCAGATTGTCCTCTCTCCTCTTCGTCCTCTGGACACACTGAACCACCTGCAGGTCAATCGGACTGATCTCATTCAAATCTCAATCCTCTCTTTGTCACAGTCGGATCAAGTCAAATCTTTGTGAATGAGATGAAGATAATCAGATGCACACAATCACAGTTAAAGGTGCAGTGTGTCAGATTCCCTCCATCTCCATCAGTGTATACACCTCACCACCAGAGGGCAGTGAATTCTTCTCCTCTGTAACTTCAGGAAAATGAAATGAGATGATCACAGCTGTTTCGGAGTTGGATTCTAACCTGCTTCAACATTTATCCTAAAACATCCAGTTATTCATCTAATGACAGTCGGTGAAAAAACCTCTCTTCATTGAATTGTTTTCCCGCTGGTTTAAAACACGGATGTCAAACTCACGGCCCGCGGGTCGAAACCAGCGCCACAGGGTCCGAACCGGCGGCGAGGCGAGTTTACAAAGTGTAAAGGTTAGAGAGGACGTCGAGTTCAATGTTTCAATGAAAGCCACTTTGTTTTTTTAAATACTTTCATTTGGTTCGATTTGTCCGTAGTCATTTTGTAGTTTTCCTCTTGTAATCTAAATATTTATATTTTCCACGCACACGTTATTTAGTAGTAAATACTTTTTATTCTGCACTTATATTCAGTACTCATCAATAAGCAGTAAATATCATCTCCAGCTTTATTTCATTGAACAAATATTTGCTCACATGATAAAGGAGACAAACAGACTCCTCCTCCAAACAACATCAATATATTTCATATCTGTCAGAAATATTCACAAGCAGATTTCTCGTTTCCTCCTCTCGTCTAAGCTCCAGTCGCGTGCGCGCGCTTTAGAAATGGGACATAATTCTGATGAGCGGGAGGGAGGCGCGCTCACGAGGCTGAGGGAGGAGGAAGCGAGTCAGCCATCCAGGCGTGCGCGCGCACGACAGCAGGTGCCCGAGCCCCCGTTCAAAAAAAGTGATTTGCATTGCTAATGAGATGCTGAGCCCCTCACCCCCCCCCCACCTCACCCCCCCACCTCACCCCTCCATCTTAGAGCTAGAAACTCTGCTAACATGGCGACAGGTTTTTATTTCATCTACAATCAGAATAATGATTTTTATTTATTATTATTATGATTATTATTAATCATAATAATAATAAATTAATAAAATGCACCTTATGAAAGAAATACAACCAAAAACCTCATTTAAATATGACAGAGCTCAGCAGACTTACACACACACACACACACACCGCTTTTCATCATCAAAACATTCATGAACGTGTTGTTCCTGCTGCACATGCGCACACGTGAACAAAAGAGGTTGCGCGAGGAGCCGATAACTGATCGATTAATCGGTCTGAGGGTATCGATGTTTTAAATACAGTCAACTGATGAAGATGAAGAAGCTTTATCATCATCTTCATCATCACTGAGGAAAACAAGTGGCGCCAGATTCACCCCCTCCCCCCTCTACGCCCCCCGCCCCCCCGTACCCCAACCTGTAACTTTCTCACATGATAAATCAATAATAATAAATATTATCATTATTATTATTATTATTATTATTAATGAGTGTTTTCTACAGACTGACCCCTTCACATTTCACGAGCACGCGCAGCCATGTGCGCGCTTCTTCGACGAAAATGGCTGAGCCCCCCCCCCCCACCCCCCCCATCCGCGCGCATTGTATCCCATAATATTCTGCCTATTATTTCTCCTGTCGTTGTTGTTGTTGTTGTCGAGACGCATAAACAATTTCACGCGCCTCAGGATTTAGGTTCTATCCTCCACACACGTGCACGCGCTCCAACTTGCACAGATGCGCGCGCACAGATGACACAGACACATGTCTGATCGAACATTTGACCGTAAATGTCAGACACGAGACGATGATCAGCACCACGTGATCATCAGAACATGCTACATACATGTTCTGTCAGCCTGAAGGAGCACGCGCGTGCACGCTCACACACACACGCATATTACACCACAGCAGCCGAGTCGGTACAGACCGAGCCGGGACCCGGACCGTGCCCCCCCACCCCCCCACCCCCATCCTCTCCTCCCCTCCCCTCCCCTCCATCACCGCGCGCTCAGCCGAACAACAGCCGCGTCCATTGTCCCCCTCCGCCGCCTCCACAGACCCCGAGCCGCGCACTGGATCCCCCAACCCCCCACTGCCGCTGGACCCCCGGAATCTGCACCACCAGAACCAGAACTAACTAGAACCACGAAGCAGCAGCAGGTTAACGCGGGATAATAAGGCGCCAAATAATCAGCATTAAACCTGTAGCCTGCAGCTGAGAGAGAGAGAGAGAGAGAGAGAGAATAGATAACAACCAGCTCAGAGATGAAGGAGAGGAAGAAGAGGAGAAATAAGAAAAACGAAGAATAGAAAATCAAAACAAACCTTCGTGCGCGTAAATCCGTTTCCAGGCGCGTGGAGAGAGGAAGGTAATAAGCTTGTTGTGCGTGGACGTGAAAAGACGCTGCTAAAGAGACATCCTCTCTCTCTCCCTCTACCTCTCTCCACCCCTCTCTCTCTCCCTCTGTCTGTGTCTCTCTCTCCCTGTCTCAGCCAAGCTCTCTCTACCTCCGCCTCTCTCCTCTCTCTCTCTCTCTCTCTCTCTCTCTCTCTCTCTCTCTCTCCGGTCAATTGTTTCGGATGGAATTGGCGCGAGGGGTCGCACAGCGGGACGTTGGCAGGTCTCAGGCGCACGCGCGCACACACAAGACGCTTTCCACCTCGCGCACTCTCCTATGGTTGCCCTTAGCAACCGCGAAGACCACCACCAGCCCCGCCCCTTTCTCTCTCTCTAAATTTCCCCCACCCCCCAACACTTCATAGAGAGATGATCATGGTGCTTAATTTGCGCGCGACCGAGGAGAGACAGAGAGACATAGAGAGAGAGAGAGGGAGACAGAGAGAGAGAGAGAGAGAGAGAGCGAGAGAGAGAGAGAGAGAGAGAGAGAGAGAACAACAGCTTCTACAAATCTCTCTGTGGTGGCTGCTCCATTCACGTTTCAGGCATTGTTGTGTGTGTGTGTGTGTGTGAGTGTGTGTGTGTGTGAGTGTGAGTGAGAACAAAGGGGGCAAAGCATCGGGGGCAGCAAG
>JAFBJT010111588.1:23389-47034 GCA_016785325.1 Chascanopsetta lugubris
GTCTGACTGTGACTGTGAGTGCCTTCAGGGAGAGCTGTAAATAAATCCTGGTTTCATCAACATCTCTGTTGCAATTACAGCATCCCCTAATGTCACCTATTTAATGGAAACACAAGGGACCAGAAGTGCTTTCTAATCCTGGACCTGCGAGAGGACTGTGTGATGAAATGAGAACCCACCCACCCTTAATGATGTTTTTCAGGATCATTGTTATTGTTCTCTTGACATTATCTTACATTATCTTGAAATGCCTGACAGGGAAAAGTAGACAATCTCTTCTTTATTGTGTAATATAAATTTCAGGAACAAACATCATAACTTACAGTGAAGGTACAGTACAGCAAACAGAGGGAGGCTTTTAACCTGTTGGTTTACATCATGTGCGGCATTAGCAGCCAGACCTGACATCTTTGGAAACATGCGCAGTAGTGAACATGGCTTAAGCGCTCAATAAAAAAAAAAAAGATGCAAAGTGACGCCCAACACAGTCAGGATACCCAAAAACAAACACAGTGACTTTCACTTACATAGACCTGTGCACAACATACATCTGGATTCAATGCTACAACCACTCCCTACCTCTGAAACTGCGAATTAAAGAGGAGGGCAAAGCAAATGTAAATATTGAATCTATATGACATAATAAGAGCTTCACGTGATAAGAGATGGCTTTTATTTGTGTTGTAAAAAGCACGCTGGGAGCAACTGCTGCCTCGGGACATTCAACTTACAAATCGTCTGACTAACACACCACTTTGACAGAGGACATACTTCATCAGCCTATTCTGCATTATCACACGATTCGACAGAATAAATGTGCACAAGCACAAAGCAGGAGGATATATACGAGTGGCGACAACAAAGCAAACAAACAATCATGATCATGGAAAGTGCACGCAGAAACACACACAATGAGGAAACTTTACATTTCTTCTTAGAGCACTGCTGATTAAGACTCCGGCCTGGTAAAATATATATTCTGTGTAGACGCTCCCTGATCATTGCTATCATGGAAATGTTACAGCTGAAAACGATATAGGCTTTATGATAGGAACTTGACCAAGTAGCACAGTGCAAACAAAGGGAGATGGCACTGATGCAAGGCGTTTTCAAATATCTATCTGTAAGATATGGAAGCAATATGTTGCATTCTGATCATATACAGTAATGTAACTTCAACATGTTGCAACACAAACTTATAGAGATAAAAAATAGATATGCCTCTATTCGACCTATATATTAGAACTTCACTTTCATTTCTCCAAGTATGGAATCAAAAAATAATTCACTGTAAATAAGACCCAACATTATTTCCTAAGCAATAGACTGGTATCTCAGGCACTGTAATAAACCCTGTAGTAGAGAGTTTTATTTCGCCACAGTGAATAGGAGTTGTCAAACTTCAGCAAGTATGTTCCTTCACCTGGGAAATCGTGGGTGCCCCCGTGGACGGACAGGTGACTGTCCTGGCGGTAAACCGGTAAGATTTCAGCCAGGTTTGAGTTGGTTTGGGTTTTGGAGCCCTTCTCCACATCTCCATTACTGACGGGACCTACAACATTAATGATAGGGACAAAGGACACATTTAACATATATATAGATTAAAAACATCTGGGAAATGTTTTAATGGTCCAGTGTGTAAAACTAAAGTGGAATTCATTTGATCTGTGTGTCAGAAATATATAAAATAAGCATATACAGAGTATATAATAATCTGAATGTCAAAATTTCCTTTTTGAGTCATCTTTATCTTTGGGTCCTCACTGTGGAAGCGGCCATATTGCTCCATTGTGTCTTTCCAAAAGCCCGAAAAGGAAATTAAATTCCTTTCGAGTGTCTATGATAATTGCAGGCTCCTTCAGGTTCCCGTATATGGAACAGGAAGTGAGCAGTGTTCAGCTGTCCTATCTAACTTCACCATTACGTTCCACTAAATCCTACACGCTGTACCTTTAAAACGCCACGTGAGCTCAAGATACATTCCAACTCCACAACTAACCTTCCAACTCCTCCTCTTCATCTTCATCATCACTTGACTCACTGATGTGCACTGTGATGGAGCGGTTTGTGACAGGAGTCCAGTCAAAGTAGATGCCAAAGCCAATGTCATAACCATCGGTGGCGAACTCCCAGCACACTTTGTTGGCCTCGGGGACAGTGGGAACATGAACCGTCATGATGTCGCCCCTGTACACCGTCACCACGCTGTCCTTCTCCGATCGAAGCTTGGCCTTGAGCTCCTTCAGTGTGGCAGATGTCCACGTGGCTGGCGGTTTCAGGGGTGGCATCTGGGCTGCCATCAGGAGGGAAGCAAAGGCAATATGTTCACAGAGAGCGGGGCTCATCTCAGGGGTTGTTTTACACGGCACTAGATTAACGAAACGGCTGAATCTGACGTGGACGTGAAACAGAGCGGGCATCGGGATGACACATCCAGCGACCGGGTCCTCCTCACCTTTCATCTCAGCGGAGACTTGACATTTCCCGGCACTGTTGTTCTCCTCACCTCCTTCCCCTGAGGCAGAATCAGCAGGGGCCTCTTCATCACCCTCAAAATACACAGGCACAAGACACACAACTATGGTAAAACAATCCCATATTGCACTTCCCTGTTTATTGACTATTAGCTGCCATCTTATCCAAAGCACTTTAACACATTCTCACCTCTGATCGCTGCTTTGGTTCCTGCTTGTTGTCCTCCATGTCTGCCAGGTTGTCTGTTTGGGTCAAGCTCTTTGACAGATCTGTGTTCTGGAGACTGGGGGATAGAAAAGAGAGCAGCAGCAGAGCAGAAAATTCAGCGTTTATGAAAAAAAGGGTTGACATTAGGATGCGGTGAGCATAACTAGCTGTACGTGGCACCCCCCCACACCCCCAAACACACCCCCACCCAAGGTCTGGAGGAGGATGATCTGCAGCAGCAGCAGCAACAGGTTACCTGTCGAGCGGTCTGTTGTCGCACGGATTGGATGTTATCCCCGGAAAGGAGGAGAAGGAGAGGGATGACAGTCTGGATTGGAGCTCGGATGTAGCATCTAATCTCTCCATGGCTCTGAGGACAAGGCAAACACCACTGTCAGCCTGCGTGGCTGGGGGGAAAAAAAAGTCGACGTAACCCCGCCTTCTTCCAGCCAACCGCAGCGAGTAGAGAGAGACGTGACGATAACAACTGGAGCTAGCATGCGGCTAACACATCTGCATGAGCTAAACAAATTGTGGCCGGACACCAATGAGCCATGTAAATCTCGGCACCGACAGCGACTAAACAGCTGAAGCCACAAACGGGAGCTGGCCGTGTGTAATGTGTGCTCATCCCCAACCATACTGTTGACTCCCTCCATCACCCTGACGTTAGCTTCCAGCGGGCTAGCCGCTTAGCTCCCGTCAACTATGCTATCAAGCTAGCTGCGACACAAACCCCGTCTAACCGTGGTGTAGACACGGTTTGAACCCCGCTAATGTCGTACCGTGACACCGCTCCACTTCTGGCCAGGTCAGCCCATGAGTACAGCCGCCTCCATGTCTCCGCACTACGGTCACACAGCTCGGTTTGCTCGGTGCCGCCGCTGGTCCTCACAAGAAAACAGCGATTTTTCAGACTTCCGTGTTTTCACGAGTGTTGACGAAAGTCAGCGAATGTGAGGCGGAGTAGAGAGACGGTGCAGGAGGAGACTGATCCTCACTGCAAGTTTACAGTCGAGTCTATGTACTACAGATTTTTACTTTTTATTATATCTGCACTGTGTTTTGTGTATATATAGTGTGGTATATATAGTTTATCTGTTTAATTCATCCTTTTCTTTGCACGTTTCCCCCCTTTTTCTTATTCTAAAACATTGCACCTCCTAGTTGAACATTTCCCCCCAAATGACTTGAATGATTCTGTCACAGTGAGCTGCTGTAACGACTCAATTTGCCCATTGTGGTATGAATAAAAAGCGTTCGATTTGATTCTAATGTGACTTTTTTTTCAGATTATGATCATCTTGATATTTTTTATTTAGCAAATGCAAAGTCCTTAAGCCAAGCAGTTGCCTCCTGGTTTGCTGAATGGAGGGTGTGTAATCCTCCTTCCAGTCTTTGGAGCGGGCCAGCCTCTATGATGTGTTTCATTGTTTGCCCCTCTCCACGTGCGCACAGTGGGCTTGGGCTACTGCCCCATCTGTGAAGGCTGGCCAAGCAGGGGCCACGTCCAGTCCTGAAACGATTGAGTGTAGACCACTGTCTCCTGGGGAGGTTGGTGCCCGGGACCTGTTGGTTGGGGTTTGTCACCAGGTGTTTGTTTGGGACCATTCCTCTTGCCAAGCCGCGAGCTTGCAGAGCAGGATGTTTCGTGACTTCACCTTAGCCGCCGTCCCCTTTAGATGTTCCTTGAAGGATAGGGTCCTGTCAAAGGTCACTCCAAGGTAGGTTGGATTCAAGGGATGCTTAAGCTCGAGTCCGCTCAGGTTGATGTTTAGTTCTCTGGCAGCTTTTACATTGTGGAGATAGAATACACTGGAGATGGTTTTTGCTGGGCTTGGTTTTAGGTGCCAGGTTTTGCAGAACTGGTCCAGTTTAGCAAGATCTTCCGTGAGCACTCGTTCCAGTGGCTCAAAGTCTGGTGCTTGGAATGCCAGACAGATGTCGTCTGCAAAGATGAATTTGCGGGATTTTGTAGTGGGCAGGTCGTTTGTGTAGTGGTTGAACAGGGTTGGAGCTAGAACTGAGCCTTGTGTGGCCTTGTGACTGTGGAAAATCGTCAAGAATGAGGATCTGTGTAGGATATGGTGTCCCATTCAAAGAGCTGACCCAGCACAGGTCAGGAGAATAGTCCTTCTTCCACCTGGCAGAGTGGAAGGTTCCTCTTTGTTTTTGGGGTCGTGTATCAGATCAAGGTCATTTTAGATGCCCAGTCTGAAAGTGCCACCCCATCACTGTCCACTGCTGGGTACCCCCAGTCAGGGTGATGGCTGTTAAAGTCCCCCACATAGATGGCAGGGTGGGGTAGGGTGGGTAAGACCTGCAGATCCCAGTTGGCACAATCGAGTGTTGGAAGGCGAGGACTTTGATAAGGCTTCACTTGGCTGCAGAGAGGCCTTCAACGTTTAGTTGTAGTATGCAAAGGGCAGGTCCTACCGCAAGGTGCTCTCGGGGCTGTTTGCTTTCAGCTTTGGGACTGTAACTAGGATTCTTCTTTGACTTAGCACTGAGGCGTTGTCTCTTCGAATTTAGTCTGCTGGTAGGATCATTAGCTTCCCCGGGCAAGCCCGGGTACCGGTGGAGGACGCGATGAGAACGCTGATCCATTGTCCTCCATCTTGATGAAAACATATATATTGTTTTATCCCAACCCTACAATGAGATAATCAAATCAGAAGCAGGTCCTCTCTCTGGGGGCCGCCATGTTTTTTACAGTTGCCCAGAATGTACAAACATAAGAGCTTTTGAGTTTTAATGACTGAAGGCTGTACCCTACATGTTTAGAGGGGAAGGGTGAGACCATAAGCACTCCGCTGCAACATGCACAGTAGTAACCACTAGATGCTGATAGTTCCTACATGCTGTGTGAGGAAAGGGTTCCTCATGAACAGGATGGTCTGAGTCACCGGCCACGAAAGCAAAACTCTGGTTAGACAATTGATTCCAGAGGGGATTCATTAAAGATTGGAACAAGAGGTCAGCTTCACCGAGCCATTTGGGTTATCAAGTCAGGGCCAGTGACACTGCAGCAAGATCCGAGTGGGAATCGAACCAGTGACCTTTGCTTCCAAAGGTGACTGCTTGAACCACTGAGACACTGCTGCCCATGATTTAATGATTTGTTCTTTACAACAGATACAAAATGTAATAAAAACAAAACAATCACAAGAATATTGAACAAAAACAGAGAAAATAATTTCATTCGGTGTCAGCCTCTCAATATGCTGGTTAATATCAGCTCCACTTTTTATTCATGTGTATTCTTTTTGAAATATGCGTGTGTGTGTGTGTGTGCTGGAACAGACAGAGCGTGTTGAAACCCCGCTCCTGTGATGGAGAATACAATATTTACATAACGGTGTGAGAGTGTGAAGATCCCGGTGTGAGCAGAAGTGATTTGTATGCTGCAGCGATGCACTGCTGCACACACACATTACTTGACACAAACCTCAGCAGCGGAGTCTTCTTGGTCTGTGTATGAGTGAGAGAAATCCAGGGGAAAGGCCTGAGCGAGAGAGAGAGAGTGAGAGAGAGAGAGGACAATAAGGAAAAGTCATTGAAATGTTTTCCATGTATAATCTTCAGTGCTTTTTTACTTGTGTTTCCTCTCTCTTTCCCCCTAAGCTGCACTCCATCCTATCTCTGCAGTGCTGTACTCACTCGTCCACATGAAGGGAGGCTGCACACGTCGCACTGATGAAACTCTGTGCACTCAACTGACATTCCACATTCGCCCACTTCTTGAACAGGCGGTTGATGACGGAGAGAGCGGCTCCGGAGCTCAGACCGGCAGCGGTGCAGGTATTCAGCAGGCTGTACAACACTGCGCACAGCCAGTCCACACTCACACCGATGCCACCTAGATAGGAAGTCACATGACGGTTTGAGAGACTGCACTGCACCAAACCATGACAAGTTCCAAGACCTTTTTCTCCCACCACCTGATGCTTGGCTGCTTGCGAGAGGACACGATGCGTCGACCAGCGTTGGGTCTTTCAGAGCCGCGGTCAGAGACGCGCAATGAGAGAGCCACACGTCGTCCGCGGCAGCACGGCCAACCACAAACTCATACTGTGGTTTCAGGATGAAGTTGTGTCCAAGGCGTCCGGCTAAACTGAAAAAAAAAAAAATGAAACAGAAAAAGAAATTCACAAAGGGGGGGGTTTCATCCCTGATACTACTATACATTTATTGAGGAAAGGTTATGTGTGGTACCTGGTGACGGGCACAGCAGAGATGAAGCTGTACACCAGGCAGGACTTGGACAGGTGAGAGCGGAGATCAGCACTGACTCTGGGCAGGTGAGAGGGCAGACAGCAGAGGAACAGCACGTCTGCCCACGCTGCCACTCGGCTGTTGTCAGAGAAACACTCAACCCCACGCGGGACGAACGCCGCTGACGAATACATAAAACAAGAAGAGGGTGTAATATGCGGAAGGACAGTGTTTTGATTATGCTGACACAGACATTATGCGTTGCAGAGAAGGGCATGTGATCAGTCAAAGCACATTTCATTGGCTGGTGTCATTTTTGCCCTGGCTACTTTAAAGGTGCAGTGTGAACGATTTGGGGACATCAGGAGGTAAAGTTGCATGGTTGTAACTCAAAGGGTTTTATTTATTTTTCATTTTTGAATAAATAAATGTCTGTAGAAGTGGTCAAAATACAAGGATAAGGTTATTTCAGACAGTTAATGTTTATAAATGATAGTTTTTAGATTTCCCTCTGTGTTTGTTTTAGTGTAAATATACACGAATGGGCTCATTTTCAGAGTGATGGGGGAAAACATATCGGTGATTATAAATGAATGGAAAGGTCAGTATGTCATTGTTTTGTAATATTTATAGCGGTGACAAAATTGTGTTTCGAAATCCTACACGCTGCACCTGTGAGTGTTTTTGGTGATGAATGAGCGCGTACCTGCAGACTCGGGTGATCTGGTGGAGATCTTGATGTGTGATGGTTTGATGTCAGTCAGCTCCAGTAAGCAGAGGAGCAGCTGTTTACCCAGGTGACCTGCTCCCACTATCCCCACACTCAGCTCAGCCTCTCCCCCTGCTGCTGCAGCTGTGTGGGCTGCACCGTGACCCCTGATCTCACATCTGCATCAACAGTGGAGAGGAGAGAGAGAGAGAGAGAGATACAAATAAAAAAAGTCCTAGATAGTTGCCTTATATGGTAGTTGATGCGATTAAAGTTGTTTTAAAGGTAGTCCTGAGTGTTACGTTCACTGTAAACAGACATACAGGTGATTTACCTCAGTGACTGCATGACTTTGCACACGTACAGAGCGTGCGCGCAGCCGTAGAACGTCAACCTCGCCGCGCGTGCCCGCAGGTGCGTAAACTTCCTCTCTTCCTCGGTGAGTCCGGATTCAAAGGTCAGACTGTTCAAACCCGCGGTCACATCCACCATCGTGTTCCGGAGGAAACTATGCCCTTAGCAACGGTACAAATTATGTCAAGGACTGTTGCCATGCCAACAGAAGACAACTTCCGTTTTGAAAGTGTAAGTATTTCAAAATAAACGCATGTGTTTTTCCAAAATTAAATTTTCAATTCATCAACAAAATCTTCTTAGTTTTCCTTTTTTTGTTACCAACTCACCCACCGCTGGATGAGTTAGTGAGTCCAGGTGATAACAAGACAAAAATATTCAAAAAATAGAAGCTGTGAGAAGCTGACTTGAAATTTCTGGTTCAAGAAGACAATAACATGTTTTGTGACGTCACGGTGACATTGGACCTGTAAGATCCTGGATCTAATTACTGAATCCAGGAGTCCAGTAAACAAAAAAAACCTGCACCAAATCTGAGGATATTGCCTAAATTCTTGTTCTCAAGAATTCATCAGATGGTTCTGAAAACCCACCGCCCATGGCCATTAGGTGTAGCCAGCGGTCACATGTAAACAAGTCATTCCAGTCACACTGCAGTGTGATGACTTGAATCGGGTTTATTTCCCTTTCATGCTTTTAATACAAATTCGAGAATAGACTGTACATATATGTACAAGAGATATTATTTTCCCACAAACACAAAAATGAGCAAATCAAATATTTGCAGTACAACATATCACAAATACCTATCTTCAAAAACAAAGAAATTGAGCAAGACTCTGCTTAAAGATCGTAAGTAGACACTGTTCTTCGAACAAGTTTATAACTACCATTTGAGTAAGGGAGCAGCAGACAGATTAAAACATGGTAAAAGCATCTTTTCAGGTCAGCTGATTTGATGAGAATAACACGATAATGATGATGATCACAGCTAAAAAGAACATTGTGAAACTTCAAAAGAAATTTTGTAAATCCTGTCATAGATAATTTATCGCCTTTCACTTGGACAAGTAAACCTTCAAGTCATGTAAAAGTGCTGAATACAGGACCGTAACACATTCAGTCTCCATATTTGTTCGTATATTTCCATGAAATGTTACACATCAAAATTATTTACAGTAAATAATAAGTTGCACATACAGTAATCATATAAATTAATGGTAATTACACCTACAATATTAGTGCTTGTCAACACTGCGTGAGTGTATGCATGTAACTACGCACACTATGTTGTAAACAAATCCTTTGGAAAATGAGGCAAAAGTTTGTACTTTATGAGACACAAGCGTGTCACGATTCCATATCTAAAATGCCTTTGTGTAATCTACGACTGAACTGAGACAACGGGGCTCATTAATGAATCGTTCTTCCTGAATCCCTTTGACTGAGCACACGGTCGAACGATGCTGACAACCATGAAGGCACTGTGAGAGAACTGTGAAGCTGACATGAGCTCAAAACGTCACGGGATGAAGAGCATGTGTATTTACACCAGGGCTGCAGTGAGCCTCTGTGATGCTTCCGTGAGGAAAGATTTCCCCCCAGACAGCTCTCGCTTGTGCACAGTCATGGTTCTTCTGGTGCAAAGATGGCGACGGGCATCACTCCTCGCCCTGCCTCCACTTCTGGGATTCCTCCTGGCGAGCGTCCGGGTGGATCTGGTTCCTCATCCCACCCAGAACGTTGGAGGTGGCCTCGGTGGCCATAATGAGAGGCTTGACCACGGCGGGCGGCAGCTGACGGAGGACCCCGCCCACTGCCCCCGTCATCCCGCGCTGCTCGTGCTCTCTGGTGGCCGTGTCGTAGAAGGTCAGTGCGGTGTCTGTGATGCCCTGTCGATGGAAACACCGGAATAATAAGATGGACGACGCATCTCCGATTGCCTCTTGCGGCACAGAAATGAAGTCAAAATATAAGGGACCCGCAATGACACAGTCTTACTGATCGACACAATGAACTACTCAATCATGAAGTTCTGCCACATTTTGAGATAATAACAAAAGCTATTTTAGAGGGAAATGTCTTCTTGGGGTCCAAGTCCAATCCACCAACATGGACGAGGGGGCTACTGTCCCCTTAGGTTAGGATTCAAACCCAAAAGGTGTTAAGTTTGTCTATTCTGAGCCACTGTAAAAACATGACGGTGCCATTGGACTCAGAGACGGCCCATGTACGGTTTTATAACATACGTCCAGCACATAACAGAGCTATTCTAGGGTGACGCAAACAAATGTACAAAAACAGTTGAGGTTGAATTATGTCATATTGCATTTCTGCCAAATCATACAAACTAAAACCTTTAATGTCATTACAGTGAGAATATTGATTTCGGTTGATTTACCTCCTTAACCACCGTGTACGCCTTGGCCACGCCTTCTCTCAGGTCCACAGGCTGATGGGCCAGTCCGTAATGAGAGAACCGTTTTATCCTCTTCATGTCTCTCTCATCAGGCACCGGGGACACCATGTCATAGGCCGTCTCTGCTGCCGCCTACAATTCACAAACATCAGTATTTCTCATCACATTATAAGTAATTGACTTTTATTTAGACTGAAATTACTGGAGGAACCCACAATGAATCCCAAGCATTTACCAGTTCTCTACCTCACTGCATGTTGCATATTCATTGCTCCTTCTCTCCCCTACAACTTTCAGGGACATCCGAGGTAAACACTGTGACTACGGGACTTTACCTGTATAGTCCGCACCATCCTGTTGGTGAGCTCCAGAGCAGCCATTGCAGTGGAGGTTCCAAACGAGGCAGTGCCGCGCTGAAACCCGCGGACTATCCGACCGTCTTTCCTGTACTGCTCGATCGGCAGCCAGACCAAGTCCCTGAATCCCTGAACTGAACAAAGCATTCATCAAAACAAGAGGTTTTACTACTTACAGCCAGAGCTCAGTGCACGTGTCACATAACGTGTTACTGGTTCCGCTATTACCTTTCATTATGTAAAGTGTAAAGTCAGAAAACACACAATGAATGAAAAACATGAATTGCACTCACCCAGCTGAACCAGTGAGTGAATAGGTCCAACACCACCCAGCAGACCGGGAAGCTGATTCTTCTTTATGTCATTCAGCCACTCGTTTATTGCATAAGAAAAAAGCTTGTCCATACCCAGCAATCTGAAGGACAAAGGGAAACACGTGGTCTTTGTGAATTATGAATGACATCCTTCATAAATCATGTGTGAGAGGATCATACCCTTGTCTGTAGCACAACCGCCTGAGTTTAAGCTCTGAACAGTTCAGCTGAGTCAACCCGATAATGATCCCTGCAAACGTTCCCTGAAAGAAAGTGATATTCACGTCATTCATGAAATAATAGTCCTTTAATGGAGTCACGTTGTAATTCCGTCCATTGACAGAGCACAGGGTTGAGCGATGTTGACTCCTTGGATGTGGAGTTAATGCAAAGAGCTCTGAGACGTCGTACCTGCTCCATTGAAACATGTTTCCCATGGTAATCCAATCGAATGGGAACCTCAGATGTAAATCGAAACTCCCTGTTAAGAAAAGATAGTGTTACCAAATAAAGAAAGGGGATTTTATAAAGTGTCTCAAAGTGTTTCAATTTTCCTTTAGCGCTGACCTAAAGAAGATCGGCTGGTCTTTGAAAGACAGAGCGTCACTGTCAGCGACGTCTTCCCTGCCAGATGTGGAAAAGCCGTTGTGGCTCGAGCGTCTCTGAGTTGGCACTGAGATGATCGGGGCTGGGTCCTGGCTGTTGCCAGCATGCTTGGAAAAGCTGCATGAGATCTCAGGAGCTCCTCCTTTTTTCGTGGAGACACTGAAACCTGCGCAACGAAGCGCCGACTTTTAGTCGAGAAAGACGTTTGCAGGAAGTGATGTTGGTGTGAACGATCTGTTTTACCTTCGTGTGCCGGTGGTGAGAAAAACTCAACTTCGGTGGTGAGACTTGTGAGGAAGTCTTTCAAGAAGAATAGAGCATCCTTCAACCAAGCAAAGAAGAGTGTCACTACAAAACGCTGCCAAAGATGATGTTTACCCACACGAAAATGACCCGAATGCACGTCCTGTACCTGATCAATATTAAGACGAAGAGGCATCAGGGAAACCCGCAGACAGCACTCCTGAGGAGCCTGGCCCGACTCCGGACACATGTGCAGAGCTTTAACGGTCAGCTGAGGGCAAATACCCATATGAAGTTACACCGGTTCAAAACTTCACATGGATCATTGGGAGTGTATTGCCCTACTCACCATGTTAGAATGGGCTTTGCGGGGCATTTCTTTACTGGAGTACAAGTAGAGAAACTTGTTCATCTGTGATGCTGCCAGTCGGTCTCGAATCTCCAAGTCCTGCACGATAAACACCTGCCGAGACACCAGTTGGTCCGCCGCTGACCCAGAGGCCACCTGGGCCTGCGGGTACACCTCATGTTGGAATCTCACCTGAGGCGAGAAGACATTTTGTAAAAAAGACACATAGTATGATGTGATTAAATCCCAAATAAACTGAAGGAAAACTTTACTTTGCTGAGCTGGATCTCCATCAAAATCTCAGGGTTCCTTCCTTTTCCACCAAGTGCTCTTCCTGATGCACTGGCCTGTCTGACTGGAGTTTGAGAGGGGGAACTATGAGGTGTGGACCTGCAAGACAAAGAGAGGAATTCGAAATCTCTTTCCCTTGAAGCATATACATACATTTTCATCGCATTTAATCTGCTCACCCTCGGCTTCGAGCAGGAGACCCCATGAATGCTGGAAAACCAAAGTCTTTCCCGCCGTAAAGGTGCCAGATGACAGAGATCTCCTTGATGAGGTAGCGCACCTCCGGGACGGGGAAGTTCATGGCGCCGCGACTCGAGTCGCTCCCATACAGAGGCTGACTGAAGTGGTCGTCTTTGATTTCCACTGCGTCTGAGGTGAGCAGCTTCACTACTGGCTCCTGATCACGATCCTAAAACACATTATTTCAGGAGGTTCGCAAAGCCGCTCAATCGCCGTCACAATGTCATTATGAAGTAGATATCAACCTCTCCTCTGGACCCAGGCGTTTCCAGAATACAGAAGTCATCTGTCTCTTGGGTCAGGTTCGGGACAGGGGTGATGAGAGGGGAGTGAAGCATGGGGTAAGTGGGGCTGGGATTGCTATTCCCACTCTCGTCTGGGAACAGGAAGAGGTCAGAGCAAGGTGCCTCGTGGTCGTGATTCCTTTCCTCGTGTGCACCTGCAGATGTGTGAAACGTTACTGATAATACTTTCCCAACAGTCAAACACTGTCAATACTCTCCCGATTAGAGGTGAAGAAGAGATGATGAGACAGGTTACCATGGTAACTGAGCCAACACTGAGCTCCACGGTGTTGTTGTTTTTTTTTTGCTTCTCCTGTGTGTGTGTGTGAGTGTTTTGTGGTGTTTTTCAGAGGCAGAAAAACTCGGGGAAAAAAAACAAAAACCTATCGTTCAGTAAGTTACACCTCTTACTAAAGGAGGTCCTCACCGTTCTGCTGTGGCCCTGGTGTGTGCTGTGCATCCGTTTCTTCCATCGCTTCACTCATCAGATCCTGCAACATCTGCTGCTCCGTCTCAGCGAGCAGAGGTGTTTGAGATGTGGGCCGGCTGGGAAACTCCGCCTGTTCATACAAAAAGGCTGAGATTAAGCGAGCGTGACTCACAGGGATGTGAAATTCTATTTGGCAAGATTGGTGACGGTGACCTTGGCTCTTTGTGCACTGCCACTGAGCTTTGCCTCTAGCTCCGCTGGGGGCAGCAAGTCTCCATAGCTGGCCACGTACTGGATTAGGTTCATGAGAGCGGCGCAGGAGTCCGAACATGTTCTGATGTGAATGACGTCGCTGGAGCAGCGCAGCTCAAATCTGGGCTCCACCTGTCAACCAAAAGAAAATGAAAGACATGACTGAACCTGGCTCATGAGAGAAAACATCTGCAATGTTTAAGGCCATTTAGCGACAGACAACTCTCACCAGTTTTCCATCCACTCCAGGTTTGACAGCTATAATCCTCAACTCCAGCGTCCCCATGTCGACCACTTGAACATAATCTGCGCCAAAGTCAAACGACAAACACTGGTTAAAGCTATCTTTTAAAACATTCATAGTAGTTTATGTCAAATCTTCACTTAGAAGAGTTTCCTTACCACGTGGCAGGTTGACAGACACTGCATTACTCTTGTCAGAGAGGAACAAAGCAGCTTCATCCAGAATGATTCTGCACACAACAGGTTCAACTTAGTAACTCTCAATACAACTCTGCTGTAGGATCAATTTCACATCAGTCACGAAATGAGGACAGTGTCTCGTACCTTAGTGTGGAAGAGGAGTGGTCTAAAGAGAGGCCACTAGAGATGCTGAAAGTCTCGACAATCAGCAGCGATCTGAGCGGCAGATACAGTGGCCTATCAAAAGAAAAACATTTTATAAATAAACTGAGTGGCTTTTATCTTTATACAACTGAAGTGATTTTTACGTTTTCTTTACCTGTAATCTAACGAGCAGCTCCACAGATGTAGATGTAGGGTGGTGACAGACGTAGGCGGAGCATAACCCAACACAGGCTCATCGGAAATGTTCAGGAAGTCAACAATCTGTGGCACATTAAGATCACAATTGCCATCACATCCGATTCTCTCTGAACATTACATGTGAATGTGCAAGCGGAAAAAGGTTGTGTGAGCATAGGTGATTTAGTCTTACCTGGTCATACCAGCCCAGACGGGGAGGGACGACTCGGTGCTGAAGTGTGGCTCCTCTAACTCCGACCGCAACCAGAAACTCCTGCAGGAACAGGAACACGAACACACACACACACACACACACACACGCACGTACGCACGACCACAGGACCACAGTCATCAACAACAATACGTATGTGTGATAGGAATTGTTTTACTATTAAATCTGTGTTGAGTTTTGGGAGTGAAGAATGAATGACTGTATAAATCTAACTGGCTGGTGCTTCTCAATTATGCATTACATTCCCAACTGGGTACTGAGGGTTGTGGGAGTGGAGTGGAGGCAGGAAATAAACATTCATTTTGACCACAGCTCTATCTAGAGGAAAGACATAGCCATGACAAAGGATGAGGGGTATTGATGTCAACTGCAGAAAATAATACAAGCGGAGCCTTTGGCTCATTAGAGTCTCATATACTGATTGAATAGATTGGGAAGATTTTTTTGTTGCACAAAATTCAAACAATGTTTTCAAGTGAAATACTGTATAACTTTTATCTTCAGGCTATCAAACAATGTCACGCTGGGATTACTCTAGTTCAGAAAGTGATTTATAGTAAACATGCACAATGCTGATTAATGCTGATGCGGAGCCATAACACAAGTGACTAGATTGCTGTACCTTGACATTGCGCTCTGCACTCTGTGAGGAGACTTTGACAGCGACGGACACCATGCTGCGGGCCTCCAGACCAACACCCTCCGACGGTGTTGATGATCTCTCCGGAGAGGTCTCTGATTGGTAAATGGTTGGCTCCAGCCAATGGGGATGTGTCCTGCATGGCAACTTGACGTCTGAGACAGAGGTGCAGCCGTCGACGAGTCCTGAGTGCAATGAAATGCAGACAGAGCGGAGTCATTTTCTGGGTATTCCATACATTCAACACTTTCACGAAAATATACGGTGAAGAGAATGATTTACCCTGGTGATACATGCAGATGCCACTGGTGTGGAAGCAGATGTAGTGTTGGTCTTTGTAGCCTTCATATTGTGTTACACTGAAGAGCATAGCGTTCTTCACCTCCAGCCAGAACTCGCCATGTTTGTTTTTCAGAATAGTTTTATCTTCCTTCTGTAAGAACAAATCAGAGTTAAGTCTCAATGTTTCTTTTGTCAAGAATTCTGTTAAGAAGAAGACTGCACTTATTGCTATTTGGTATTTGGTCACCTTAGAATTAGTCTGAAGAGCCACCAAACCATGACTGACGTTGAGGATGACAGAGAACAGACTCTGTGAAGTCTTGCTCTGAGATTTGGGCTTTTTCTTCCTACGAGACCTGAGGCCCAGGTCTGAGGCAGGAGAGTGATAGTGCATGTTTTCTTCCTCTGAGCCACTAGTATCCTCTGAAAAGCACAAGAAGTAAAAAAAACCCTGTTTTCATTTCACAACCTTTTACTTAAGTATTGAAAATCCTGTCAAATGCTCCTGCTGCCTCACCCTCAGGTCCAGTCGAGCGGAACTGGCTGAAACTGTCCTTAGTGTAAGTGTTGATCAATTGACTGGCAACAGAGAGGCTGACTCCGTACGGCATGCTCTCAACAGTCTCCACCGGCGACGGAGCAGTGGGCTCCCACAGCAGCAGGTCATTGTTTATCCTGAAACATTAAAAAGGTTTGTTTCAGGGATTGAAAACAAGATTCCTGGTTCCGTAAAGGAGATGTCATCTTCAAGAAATGAAACGAAAGACCAAGTTGATACAGGAAAAAATGTTTTCAGTGTCAGATCTCCTTTATGAAAAATATACATTTTGTACCTGTTGTGAAGTTTTTCATAAAAAGTCTTGGTGGGCAGCACTAACTGCACGTTTGGGAGACACAAATCAAGGATGAAGCGAGAGTTGCTCATGGTTTTTTCCTGAAACTCCGTCATCTCAGCAACATCACCGGGAATAACCATCTGGAGTCAAAAAGACAAAAGTAAAATCAGCAAACATGAGCTCATCATGTTCTACAATGTCAATAGCTATGGTATGCAAAGCACAGCTTGTTTCTTTTTGTGCCACGATGCATCTGTCAAATATATTTGACTATGTCGACCAGAGAACAACCTTGCTCCAAAATGCAATTAACCCATAACATCAAAAGGTCCATTAGCAAGATATGAAATAATTGACACAAAGAAATATGATGAAACACACTGAACTAGTGACTATGGCCTTTTATCTCTGACCCACCTCTTCATTTTCATACATGACCCTACGCGACGAAAAGGGCGATGGCTCTGGTTTCCCAAAGTCACACACATCCTTCAGTGAGTGAGCAGCTCCTTCCTCTTCCTCCTCCTCAAGAGAATGATCCTCAGCCCCCTCGTCATCTTCAGCCGTCACACGCTCCAGGATTGAGTGGACAGCAGTGGGGTTCATCTTCAGCACAATCCTGCTCAGAGGAATTCAACATTTGATAAAAGATTACAGAATGGGAAGATCATTTAGAAGAAGGTGGGCTGGGACAACACACCTTGGCCAGTCAAATTTCACACTTTCAGATGATGTCATGTCCCCGTCCATGGTGTGGGACACCCTGAGGAACCGGGCAGCGGGTTGATCTGGCTCCTCCTGGAACTTCCCTATGGAAAAAGAAAATAAGACACAGGGAAATTAAAAGAGAAACTAACACATCTAAATGTTTCAAGAGATTGACAACTGCTCCGCTGCTAGCCCACGCACCAATGACTTCTCTAAAAGTGAGCTCCATCTTGTTTTGGTTGGGAGAGTTGCCGCCCATAAACTCGGTTTTCATTTCCAGATCCTCGAACTCCAGGAAGAGCACTTCCTTCTGCAGCGACTTCTTGAACCAGGGGCCCCTCTCCTGATCTGAACGCAGGTCAGGGATGGGGAAGCGAACGGCGAGGCCAACTACGGGAGCATTTACCGTCAGCGACACGTGACAATTGGTTGGATTGTGGCTGTCATCGAGGAAAACCTCTGTGAAGGCTTTGTGCTGTTAAATTAGAAACACAAATGCAAGGGATGGATGTAATCATTTTTCAAGGGATTCTATTCATCATCAATCATTAGCTCCTGGGAGGACCTTACCAAACTGAAATGCTTATTGTAGGATGTGTACATGTGTGAGGCCATCATCTCTGTGGTGGCCAGCTTCTGAGGTTGCAGCAGTGAGTTGAGACGGTCGACGATGCTGATGTCCAGCTCAGATCGGATTGGTCCCAGCTCCATCTGGATCTCAGCTTTCCTGGGAATGGTGCTGAAGCGAACCTGGCCACCCTGCCCGGAGAAGTAAAGGGCCGATTGAGTGAACGCAAGACAGTGCACGAGTATTTTTTCTGCATCGCTAATGGTTAAGTCGTGCAGTTTCATGTTGGATTAACACACTACCTGAGGGCCCCTGCGCTCGGCCTGTTTATACAGCAGGTGAAGGCAGGTGGGAAGCGGCGCGTCAGCGCTGGCTGTGGTGTCAAATGTCAGGAGCTGAGGTGTCAAAGGGAAACAAGTGAGAAACACCGAGAATGTCTTGTTAGCTGAAAATGAGAGCATATACAAAGTGTTTCACGGACAACAGCAAAACCTGTTGAAAATCTGACCTCGGTGTACTGAATGCCTCTTTGTGAGCCACTGACAACGGCCTCAGACGGGAAAAGACACTCCAGAAATTCCATTTGGTTCAGGGAGACGTCAGTGCTTAAAGTGCGTAAACCGGATCCCTGGTAGTGTTCATAGTTTACCTTCAGACCCTGGCCCACAAACCTGCAGATTAAAGCCCAAGGCAGATATGTTTTCACGCACACAAATAATGAATGTATCCTTGGACAACAGGAATGAGGAAAAATGAAAAAGTTCACCTGAGGTGGTCATGAGGACAGGCATGACTGAACACGGTCCGAGACTGAAGGAAAGCAGCGGCGGTGAGGTGGCCTGGGCCCACCATGCTGAAGAAGTGTGCAGCCATGGGGCCGAGGGGGCTGGTGCCAGCATCTGGTGGTGGCAGCGGGTCGATGTGGAGGACGGAGACAGCCAGGCCGTTCACCGTCATCCTCAGTACCAGCTCTGGCCTGGACTCATCACCGTGGGTTTTGGACGGATGGGCTGACAGAAATCAAGTGGTGGATACTTAATAATGAGATACTTCATTTTCACTCAGGTAAAAATTCTTACTCAACAAAAACAAAGCCCCATGGAGGGCAAAATGATGTACTTAAATCAAATGATATGAATTGCTCCTTACGCAGATTGCTGCAGGGGGACAGGCATTTCATAAAGAGTTCTACAGTATATGTTGGAGACATACAGCTACTTACACGACTGCCTTATTAACTTTTGAGGGAGTTGCGTGCCCCGTGGCTGGGCAACTGTTTCATTAGCCTGCTTCTCTCTTTGCCGCGGAACGTCCATGTAATCATCCCAAAGAGCCTTCAAAAACACAAGGTCAGATTGTTTTAGAACGGCAGTTCGTCTGGAATCTTTTTTTGCTTGCACATATCAAAAGCAACACCTCGATCTTTTCCTGATATGACTCACTGTTGCGTTTCCTGAGGGAGATTCTCCTGGGGAGGCAGAGTAGTTGCTGTTGAGTGACAAATCCAAGTCTACGGTGGGTGGTTCTCCCAGAGGAGGGAGGGATGACAAACTGTGAGACATCTCCATGTCTGCCATCGAGAAGAACACATCATCTACATAAGTGACCAGGGGGGAAAAAAACGGAAACGATAACTTTCATTAGATATTTGTGACATCTGACCGGTACGAGATTGATGAGTTACAGGACGGAGTTTGATTCCAACCTCGACTTGAAACCGTTCTGGTGGTGTGACTCTCAAAGAGGTCAGGGTCTGCTCCTGGTGCTGCAGTGTCCTTCTTCAGACAGCGGTTCAGTTCCATGTGGAGCCGATACTCGTCCTCCTGCTGTATCGGTCGACTCTTTCTGTCCTTGGGCCATTCATGAGCACCTTCACACAGAGACCAAGAAATACTCTGTTTTCTCTGTTTCTACAATCATTCATTTCCTGACAACTTGATCAATAACAGATGGGTGCTTACTTCCACCCGAGAAGGCTCCAAACAAGTCCAGGAGAAGATGAACTTGTCGAGGTGAAAGCAGGAAAATCAAGGTATCGATATGTCCAACAACATCCAACTGAAAAGGAAACCAGCCTCATTAATGTCATTACCCACAGTGTTAAATACAGACTGTATGAGGAATCAGGAAATAGTCATTTCACCTTTGCACCAGGCATAGCAAGGTTGTTTTTCAGAGTGAGAGACAACTCGATTCTACCACCGAGGCTCCCGATCTGTACCGGTTCAAAGGGTGTTGAAGAGGACACTGGCTCTGTGAACTGGGGATGCGGCTCACATATTATTTTGGGATTCCAGCTGGGGGAGAGCTTTGGCTCGGAATCCTAAAAAAAGACATGTTTTGAAAACGGTACTCGCACATACGACTTTTCCGGGACAATTAAAATGTCAAACAATTGCAGCACAAACCGTTGGAGTTGGCGAAGATTTACATCCGGCTCGAGAGGTGTCCGAAAATTCATCCCAGAATACAGTAATGCCTTCCATCTGCAGGTTTTTATGTGCAAACGTTGTGGGCTGATGCACGTTGACACTTGAACTCTCCTCGTCCGTTTCATCACAGTAAACAATGCTGAAAAACAAATGATTACAATGAGCTGGATGCATAAACATTAGATGCCCTTCACTCATTTAGCAGCAAGCATTTTCATGTACACTTGTCTACATTATTGCCTTTCTGATCAAATATGAGCTTTAGTGCAAAAAGAGGAAACTAGTATGGATAGTGTGATGAAATGTTCTACTACCAAGATAAATTGATTACTGTCCCAGTGAGCATCCAAACTTACTTGTTGATTCTAATTTCAAGAGCAATTCCAGTTTTCGAATTTTCAGGAATGTGTTCGACTCTGAGAACGGTGTCCAGAAATGTCACTTTGACCCTTCTCAGGACTGAAAGAGGGAAATTTAAGAATTCGATCTATGCAAGACAAAGTAGAGCGTATAGAAAATACAGCCAAGCATGTTTATCATATTACCTGTATCTATAGTTTCTGCAAACTTCTCTAATCCCTCAAAAGGCTGGAAACTCTCTCCGATGTCGTCGCTGAGTTTCTGGCTCAGACATTCTTTGGCGAGCTGCAAGCTGCTCGTCATAAAGCTGGACCAGTACATGGGCTCTGTGCCTGATGCTGGGGGGGGGGGGGAAGATTGTGATAAATTAATTTAAAAATTCAGAAAAAATGTGTATGACAGAATAAAAACGATTTCCTTTTTTGTCTCCGACAGCGTTGTAGTGACCTTACCCACTCTTGGCCGGGGTCTGAGTACCATCTCCAAACCCTTGACCTCCAGGGCACAATTCTCCTGCAGCAGGGCCGCCCATGGCACTGTTAGGGAGATCGTCTGAATGAATCCTGCAATCACCTCAAAGGGGGCATCTGCTGTCTCGAGGAGCTCATTGAGAGACTGTGGAAGAAGAGATTACAATGCTGAAGCTTCTTTTATTACGTTTTAAGTTCAAAACCAGCATTCTTTTATAATGGACGCAAGTCATGGAATAACCAATCCAGTTCAATGTTTTTGTATCCTTGAGTTCAGAGGTGTTTTCATTTTACCAAAGGTCAAGTTTAAGATTGAATCTATGGGCAGAAATACAACACGAAAGATTTACAATGAGCGCCTCATAACATGAATGTATGAATTTGGTTTAATTCCCTAGAATGACTTCTTTACAGTTACATCCAAGCAGATCCAGGTCTGTGGAAACAAAGGCTTACAATGGGCAAATCACAAAGCTTCTGAGCAGTTAGAATAACTGAAGGTGACAATAGATTACATTACTGGTGGAAATATATAAATCTTAAGTATTACATGATTTTTCTGTTCATTATGTGCTAAATGCATTAATGCCATCCTATTTTGACCATACCTCCCATGAAAAATAAATGTTTAATCTCAATGGACTTCCTGGTTAAATGGAGGTTTGCGTAAAACTAACATGAAAGATTTATACATTAACATCAAAGAAATCTGATGTATTCTAACGTCACACATACCCATTTATCCAGTGGCACTTGGGCCAGTGTCCCCGTGCCTTGATAAAGGTCCAAGCTGAGCTGATCCAGACTCAGCTTCTCCTGCAGGAAGTTTCCAAGGTACCGGTGCAGAAGGTACCTGCAGGCTCGCTTCTTGATGGACTCTGAAAACGGCCAAGGCATCTTCAACTCGATAGGTGTGCAGTAATTTAAAGGGATTTGGAGGCTCTGTAAATCCGGGATGGTCCAGCTACCGGAGCAGCGATAGATTAGTCACTGGTGTAACTGGTGTGCCATTCTTTTGACTGAAAGACATTGGGCAATGTTGAGTTCAGGCATCCTTCATGTCCCGGCAGAGGGGAGGATGTGTCGACACTCAGTGATGTGTGAGGAAATTGGTCCGACTCCAGTTTGAGGCGCCTGCAAACAAACACACACAGATGATGTCCTCTCTGTAACTTGACACTTGTGATAACATGAGGCTGAAAGCACATGTTTACAACACTGACAGGTATCTGAAAACGATAAGATCATGCTATGAAACAACTGAGTGCTGCTATATTATGACAGTATATGCACTGTGAATTTTTAACTGTCCAGAGTCATTTTCAGCACATGTTTACGCCCCAGCAAACCCAGCGCACACGAGCCGAACCCGGTTGCGAAATACTTGTTACCATGTCATGGCCTGGATAGTCAACAGCTGTCTTTGACTGTCTTTCCTTAAGCTGTCATAGTTGTCAGGAGACGGACGCTAGCCACACGAAAGACGTTTCGTGTGGCTAGCTAGCCGGCTAGCAAGCGCATAGCTAACGCAGCTAGCACCAATGCTTTTCGACCGGACGGATGAGCGTTGCCGGCGGCTAACGCCAAGCTAATGCTGTGTGCTTGCTAGCAAGCTAGCTAGCTAGCTAGTCTATAAGGCCACATTTCCTGACTTGTTTCATGTTGCACAGGGCATTTACGCGAAATAAGAGACGCTGCACAAATACAAATAGTAATTGTGTAGATACAGATGAGTTGGTCAACAGAAATTAGGATATTAGCGCGACTGTGAAGTTACCTTACGACTGAGTTGTTTACAAACACTTTCATGACTCCGCTCAAAGACTAAGGGACGGGATGGGACTGTGACGTCACAAATGGCGATACCGCCCACTTCTGGGAAAATTCATTGTGTCAAGATTCAATTTAGGTCGCGACAAACATTAAAACGACCCGGAACGAATATGCAAGCGACACTACCTTTGTTTGTTAGCCTGCCTTTATTTCAGATAACGCTGGTGGTTTACAAACGAAACCTCGGGCACAGTAACGTTTCGTGACTCATCTGACGCTACCTTGTTCACAGAGCCCAGAGGGGGCTGGCGCTGGAAGCTTCCACAAGCCGGAAGAACACAGGCAACTAGGAGGTGAGCAAAATGCACGCAGGTTGCCTACAACATATTCTCTAACTTACTCAAGTCGAATGTAATGATTGTAGACATGTTTTGTATCATACTGTTTGGATTGAATGCTACGAAAGTGACCGAAACACGTGTTGTTAGCCTGCTGGGCGTTGGACTAGTTTTGCTAGCTTAGCTGTGAGTTTACCTATAATCCAGCGGCTGTTTGCTATCTACAGCGGCTAAACTGTTGGTATTAGTTGGTGTCTGGTTACTTACACGTGGATTCAATGCTAACGGTTCCGTCTGAAAAGCAAGTAAACTGACTTCTTTTGGCGAGATACACCACACGGCTGCATACATACCTCAAGATGGCGCTGTCATGTTTGGTACAAACTGTGACCCACGGCAATCGCCGTACACCGTTGGTGCTCTGACAGTGTTGTTGCTTTGCATTTCAAAGAATTCCACTCCTGATAACTTAATATTTTGTAAGAATTTGAAACGAA